>RPOG01002133.1:0-78646 GCA_008086565.1 Thalassoma bifasciatum | reverse complement strand
ACAAATGTCATTTGGGCTCCTCTGGCTGATGCAGTTTCCTGTTTCCTGTTTTATTCTCTTCACTTTAAAATAAAAGTCTAATGTTACGGTTGCACCACCCTGACATTTGACAAGGTGAAAATTACAGGACAAAAGTTTTTTACATTTCTCAACAGCTTTAAAATTCTTTTTATTTGCAAAGAATGTTTTATTTAAAAAGGTTCAAGCATAAAATAATGCCACTGTATTTTTAATTTCCATTTACAATAACTGACATTCAATTTTTAGACTTTAATTACTGTGGATACTTGTCAGGACGGTTGCACCACCTGACATTTTGGGGGTTTGAGGAACCAAAACACAAAAAAACATGTTATATTTTAATAGTTTAAAGATGTGTTCAAATAACACAGGTTTCATAGAATAAAGAAATACATGTGATGAAATACTCAATTCATGATGGAAGGAAATATTGCACTNACGGTTGCACCACCCTGACATTTGACAAGGTGAAAATTACAGGACAAAAGTTTTTTACATTTCTCAACAGCTTTAAAATTCTTTTTATTTGCAAAGAATGTTTTATTTAAAAAGGTTCAAGCATAAAATAATGCCACTGTATTTTTAATTTCCATTTACAATAACTGACATTCAATTTTTAGACTTTAATTACTGTGGATACTTGTCAGGACGGTTGCACCACCTGACATTTTGGGGGTTTGAGGAACCAAAACACAAAAAAACATGTTATATTTTAATAGTTTAAAGATGTGTTCAAATAACACAGGTTTCATAGAATAAAGAAATAAATGTGATGAAATACTCAATTCATGATGGAAGGAAATATTACACTCGGACACAAAAAAAAGGGGACGTCACGTCATTGACCCAAATACATGTGAATATGTTGCCAACATTTTCACAGTAATTTCTCACCTTGTACTTTATAATCAATCAGAACAGACAGTGCAGAGTAAATCTGAAGACAACAGTCTAGAAAATGTCTTATTTCAAGTTTTTTAAAGAGAAAAATCTATTATTTGCTTATAGCAAGTAAAAAAAAAAAATCACCCAAATTTGTTTGTAAAGTTTCTTGAAATGCAAATGATGTCCTTAATAAACAAGAAACTTTTTTTCTTGCTTGTTTTAAGAAAATCAGGCGTCATTTTTGTCTTTTAATACCTCCAAATAATACATTTTTTTCTGGACTGGTCAGTTGAATGTGGCTTGTATGAAAAGTTAAAAGACGTTTCACAGTTTTTTACTAAAATTAAGACATAAACACTTTCTTAATTTTCAGTTTTTGCAGTGCAAAACATAAACATGAACAGACCATGATGTTGTTTTTCTCCTGTTTATCAGACAGTTTGACCATGACGCAGAGGAAGAGACTGTCTAACACTCAGAGCTCCTCTCAGAGCAAAGTAAGTCACTTTATCTTTTATTAAACCTCTGTTTCATTTCTTTATGTCTCTCATAAAGATCAATACATCTGAAATAATAACTGTAACAGCTGACTCTTCCTCACACAGCAGTGCACAAGTTGATATTGATTGTGTATAGGAGTTAATAATTTCATATTTAATACTCTCTTGGATTCCACTCTCTATGAAAAAAAAACTACAGTAAAATCAGTATCAGCTTTTTCTTTTAACCTAATTTTGCTTCCCACTACACTCCATAGTCAAAAAAGTGAGTTTACAAGCTAAAAACCTAGTTTTAGTTTCCCCATGGAGATAAAGGTTATGTTTATTTTTACGTGAAGTTGTCTCATTTTTTAATAAGAAACATTAAACCGAACATTTTCCTCCACGTGTTCGTTTTATCCTAATGTTGTTTCACTCAATTTCTTGTATTTTAACATCCTAATGTGTTAACTTTGCATTGTTTCACAGCTTTTTTCTACACTCACACAGTCTGTCATATTCTTTCCGATTTCATTTTCTTTTTTTCCCCCTCTTCCTCCCTCTTGTTTCTCTATTTTCTTATGTAATGAAACAGGGCGATTTCAGAAAAAGATCTGATTGCGATTTTTCTGGCTGATATAGTGATTCCAATTGGATTCACGATTTTCTCTAAATCGTGCTTTAGTGAAGTTTTCACAATGTACAGAAAAATGTACAAACTTGACAGAAAATTACATCAAACCATTGAAATATCAAAAGCTTTTACTCTAATGCGAATATGAAAATGAAAACAGAAGGAAAGAATTCTTTCAATTTTTTCAATAAAATATCAATATTTTAATATAAAAAGTGAAAATTTTGAGAAATAAAGACAAAATTCTGAGACAAAAAGTCAAGATTTTGAGATGAAACTTCTTAAGTTTGAGAAATCAGTTAAAGATTATGAGAAAAAAGTACAAACTTTCTCATTCAATGTCAAAATTTTAAGATGACACAAGTCTAAGATAAAACAGTCGAAATTTTGTAACAAAGGGAATGTTTGAGATAAAAAATTGAAATTTTGTAACAAAAAGTCAAAATTCTAAGATTTAAGTCGCAATTATGAGAAATAAATACAACATTTTTGGATAAAAGGCAAAAATAACAATAATTTAAAAATACGATTTTTCGATTAGTTGTTAAATTTTGACTCTTCTCAAAATCCTGAGTCTAAAACCTATTCCTGCTTTTTCTAAACCGGACTTTTTAAATTGTATTCTTAGTTATAAAAACTAAAGAACAAAAAGCGCCATCTTTGACTCTTAACTTTTAAAAATGATGTATCGCAAAATATCCTTAATTGTGTCAAGTTCAATAAAATAAAATCAACAACAATCCCAAAGAAAAAAGGATTTTTCCAACAGTCTCACATTCAAAGACAGGTGTGTGTGAAACAGCTGACAGAACAGATTCTGGGTCAGTCAGGAGCAGGAAAAAATCGCAGCTTTGGCGATCACATGATCACGATGTCTGAAATTGCGATTTCGATCAGAAAATGATAAATCCTTCAGCCCTAGCGTGTGCAGTTCTCCCGCTCCTGTTATTAGTGTCTCGTCTTTTTGTCTTGGACGGGATGAAGCTGAAATGTGATTTCGCTGCTGTGCGATGAAATAAAGTATCTTGTTATCTTGTTATTTTGCTTCCAGAGGCCGCCGGGCGCCTTCGCAAACCAGGACGAGGACGACGACGTGACGTTCACTCAGCCCAGCAGCACTCAGGTGCAGAGAGGGCTGGAGAATCTGACTCGGGAACAGGTGGATCAGAAGGTAAGAGAACGCTCAGAAATCCACACAGTCAGAGTCGTTTCAACGATCCACAAAAAAATAATTTAACGTTTTTTTCTTTCCGTCTGCGCTCAGACCGCTGAGGTGGTGCAGTATTTCCTGGTGAAGGACCAAAAAAAGATCCCAATACGTCGAACAGGTGAGAATAAACCACGATAATGATTTTCAGAAAGGATGTAATCTTGATTATTTCTCCCCTATATTTCAGCTGGGATTTAATGTGGGATTATTCCTAAGTTCCCCATCTTATATGTTGTTAAACAAACAAATCATCTTGATAAGAAGGAGAAGTGAAAAAGTAAAAAACTGGCTCCTTTAGCTCATTTTTATTAATATTTATTTTGTATTTTTTTCATATTTATTAAGTTTTAAGAAGCCGGCCTGGCCTGAACTCATTTTATCCTGGAAATAAATGATGTGCCACCACTGAAGAAGAATAATTTCCTTTTTCTGTTTTCAGATCTTGTGAAACATGTGGTGAAGGAGTATAAGAACATTTACCCCGAGCTCATCAAAAGAGCAGCACAAACTTTCGACAAGGTTAGTGACATTTTTAGATTTTCCATCAAAATCCCATCAACACCTCTTACTTACGCTTCACTAAAGCAGCTCCTCTCTTTTGTTTGTGTTCAGGTTTTTGGTCTGAAACTGGTGGAAATCGACACCAAGAATCATCTTTACATCCTGGTCAATAAACTGGAAGCAGCTGAGGAAGATTCCCCCATCGAGTGAGCGACGTTTGACACTTTCTTTTGAGTCTTTGTAACTCTTTTACATCACTTCTGTGAATTAGACGCTTTCATAGCACATTTTTTTTTACCTTCACAGTGAATATTTGTTAAACTTTCGTTCACTTTTTGTGCAGAACTCCGGCGAATCCGAAGATGGGGCTGCTGTTTGTGGTTCTAAGCGTCGTTTTCATGAAGGGAGGTGTGGTCAGAGAAAGTGAGTGATTTCTTTTCATTTTAACTGATAGTAAATCACAAAATTTCATTGTTGAATCAGATAAGTTTGTATAATCTGAGCTACAGTGTTTTGCCTGAACAAGTTTATTGAGCGATTTTCATGAACTTGTTCATATTGTGAAATCTAAACAAGTGTTTGTGTCTTATTTTCTGTTAAATTGACCGGTTCCTTAAACACGCCTCCATCCAAAGTTATTTAAAGACAAAAATTAGGTCTGAATTGCCTAAAACAATTGTTAAAAATCTGCTGATGAAGAAAGAAAAAAGTTTCTTGTGCTAAGACATTTTCCTAGTTTTAAGAAACTTGATAAGCAACTTTTTCTTACCCTATTGGCAGATTTTTTCTTTACTTTTGTTAAGCAATTCATAAATTTTTTGTCTTTAACTTTACATTTAATATTTTGATATATGCATACATATGAGATACCTTCTCAGAACACTTTTTTTAAAATTGTAGATTGAACATAAAGGACTAAAGAAAGGAGAAAAAAGTTAGAAGCTGCACAGTCTCTAAAACAGCATCTGTGACATGTTGCAATGCTCTCAGTTTTAGAAAAATACCATGCAGTAATTTTATAGCCCACAGGTTTGGGAAACACTGTCCTAAAAGAAGTAAATAAACGAGGCCTTGTTTTTAATTGATGTGTGACCGTCTGTTTTTTTAAACCTTCTGTTTCTTTGTTTAGATCTGATCTGGAACATGCTCAAGAAACTACGTGTCGATCCAGGGTGAGACTTTATTTTCACATTGTAAACCTGAAGAAGGGCTCGGTAATTAATCACAAATTAGATAAAAAGATGACCTGCTGCAAAATTCTAATCACACACTGTCAAATTGTTCTTTAAGCTGAAATGTGTCAGAACAGCAGATACAGTTTTTGTAGTGAATGTTTTCTGTTCTACACCAGAGTTACTCAACCAAAGAGACAAACTGTTAAAAACTAACTTTAACAAAGAAACTATCCTAATAGTAAAAGCAAGAAATACAGATGGACAAAAGTTTAAGGTGGCAAAAATGGACTAAAAGCAGCAAAAATGGTCCAAAAGTGGTGAAAAAAAAAAGAGTGAGAAGTGACTACAATGACCATAAAGCAACAAAAATTGGCCACAAAGTTGGGAGAAATTTGGAAAATAGACAGATGGTAGCAACAATGAAAGAAAGAGTGACAAAAACTGTAAAAAAAAAAAAAATGGTAAAAATAGCTAAAGGCAACAAAAAATGGCAAGAAAGTTGGGAGAAATTTTAGAAAATGTACAAAAAAGGAGCAAAAATGGTCCAAAAGTCTTAGAAAAAGTGAAAAATGGCCAGAGAACAACAAATATTGGAAAAAAAAAACAGAGAAAACCTGGGAATACTCCAAAGTTCGCAAAAATGGCAAGAAAGTTGGGATAAAACTTTGAAAATAGTCAGAAAGAAGCAAAAAATGGTCCAAAAGTGGTGTGTGTTTGGGGGGGGGGCTGAAAAGTGACTAAAATGACTGTAAAGCAGCAAAAATTGGCAAGAAAATTGGGAGAAAACTGAAAAATAGACAATCAGTAGCAACAATGGGGAAAAATAGTGACAAAAACTGTAAAAAATGGTCTAAAAGTGTTAGGAAAAAAAGTGAAATGCGCCTAAAATGGCCAAAAAGCAACAAAAATTGGTAACAAAGTGGGGAGAAAAGTGGAAAATAGACAGATAGCAGCAATAATGGGAGAAAGAGTGACAAAAACTGTAAAAAAAAAAATAAAAAGTGGTAAAAATAGTCAAAGGCAACAAAAACTGGCAAGAAAGTTGGGAGAAATTTTAGAAAATGTACAGAAAATGAGCAAAAATGGTCAAAAAGTCTTAGAAAAAAAAGTGAAATGCGACTAAAATGGCCAAAAAGCAACAATAATTGGCAAGAAAATTGGGAGAAAACTGAAAAATAGACAATCAGTAGCAACAATGGGGAAAAATAGTGACAAAAACTGTAAAAAATGGTCTAAAAGTGTTAGGAAAAAAAGTGAAATGCGCCTAAAATGGCCAAAAAGCAACAAAAATTGGTAACAAAGTGGGGAGAAAAGTGGAAAATAGACACATGGCAGCAATAATGGGAGAAAGAGTGACAAAAACTGTAAAAAAAAAAATAAAAAGTGGTAAAAATAGTCAAAGGCAACAAAAAGTGGCAAGAAAGTTGGGAGAAATTTTAGAAAATGCACAGAAAATGAGCAAAAATGGTCAAAGAAAAGTGAAATGCGACTAAAATGGCCAAAAAGCAACAAAAATTGGCAAGAAAATTGGGAGAAAACTGGAAAATAGAAAATCAGTAGCAACAATGGGGAAAAAGAATGACAAAAACTGTAAAAAAAAAAGTGGTAAAAATAGTCAGAGGCAACCAAAATTGGCAGGAAAGTTGGGACAAAAATAGTCAGAAAGAAGCAAAAAGTGTCCAAAAGTTGTGGGGGAAAAAAAGAAAAGTGACTAAATGGGCAAAAATAATCATGAGTAGCAAAAACAAACGTCATGGATTGTTGTTTTTTATTTTTGCAAATCTGAAAGCTGTTTTTTTTTTCCTCTAACGTTGTAATGATTCTGGTTTCTGCTCCAGAGAGAAACACGAAGAGTTTGGAGACGTTAAGAAAGTCGTCCTCGATGAGTTTGTGCGTCAGAGGTGAGGAGAAAACCTGTCTTTGTTGCAGTGAAGCATGCTGGGATATGGGTGATGTGGTGGCTCAGTGGTTAAATCCAGCAGATCTGAGATCAGCAGGTCACAGGTTCAAGACCAGTGTGTGTGTGTGTGTGTGTACTGGTGTGTTCAGAGCCAGTGTCTGTCAGACCATAGACTCTGGTTTATACCACACCACAGAGCAGCAGGGGGGGGGGCAGGAACCAGACCTCTACAGAGGGGGGGTCTGGAGCTGCACCACCTCCAAACATTATTACTGAGAGAAAAGATGATTTTAACAAACTTTAACAAGAATATATGAGATAACAGCATGTTCACGTGTGTGTGTGTGTGTAGGTACCTGGAGTACACCAGAATCCCTCACACTGACCCCCCCGAGCACGAGTTCAGGTGGGGGCAGCGAGCAGAAGTGGAAGTGTCTAAAAGCAAAATCCTTGAATTCATGGGAGAGGTGAGTTTTCTAGTTAACTTTAGAAAAAAAAAGTTTATCATCTTGAGTTAACTTAACTTCTGTTTTCTAAAAATCTTGACCTATTTTTTTTGGAGAGCTCGACTTATTTCTTATCTTGAGAAAACAAGTTTTGTTTGCCCAAGATCTAGACTTAATTTTCTTGTTATCCTGAAAAAAAAGTGTGTTATCTCAAGAAATGTCCAATTTTCTTGCCAATTTTTGTTGCTTTTTGTCCATTTAAATCACTTTTTTACTCTTTCTTTGCCACTTTTGGTCCATTTTTTGCCTCATTCTGACCATTTCTTTAAGTATTCTCCCAATTTTCGTGCCATTTTTTGTTGCTTTTGACTATTTTGCCACAGTTTTTTGTCACTCTTTTCACCAGTTTTGCTACCTTTTGACTTTTTTCTCCGTTTCCCCCCATGCTTTGTTCATTTGAATGCTGATTTAAGTCACTTTTTCCTCTTTTTTGCCACTTTTGGAGCATTTTTACCACTTTAACTCTTTTTTTTGTCACTTTCTTCACCATTTGTTTCTACCTTGTGACAATTTTCAAACCTACCTCCTGATTTTCTTGCCTTTTTTTGTCACAGTTTGACCATTTTAGACACTTTTCACTCTATTTTTTCGCAATTTTTGCTACTTTCTGACTATTTTTAAAGGTTTCCCCAAATTTTCTTTCCAAGTTTTGTTGCTTTTTGTCCATTTTAATCACTTTATTACTATTTCTTTGTCACTTTTGGACCATTTTCTAGCCTCCTTCTGACCATTTTTTAAGCATTCTTGGCAATTTTGTTGCTTTTGGCCACTTTAGACACTTTTCACTCTTTTTTTATCACTTTCTTCACCATTTTTTTCTACCTTCTGACAATTTTCAAAGTTAATTCCCAATTTTGTTGCTCTTTGCCCATTTTAGATACTTATAACTCTCTTTTTTGCCACTACTATTGGAACATTTTTGCTACTTTCTGACTATTTTTCAAGGTTTCCCCCAATTTTCTTTCCAAGTTTTGTTGCTTTTTGTCCATTTAAACCACTTTATTACTCTTTCTCTGTCACTATTGGTTTATTTTTTGTCTCCTTCTGATTTTTTTTCAAGGTTTCTCTCAACTTTCTTTCCAAGTTTTGTTGCTTTTTGTCCATTTAAACCACTTTATTACTCTTTCTCTGTCACTTTTGGTTAATTTTTTGCCTCCTTCTGATTTTTTTCAAGGTTTCTCCCAACTTTCTTGCCATTTTTTTTCTGCCTTTGGCTATTTTTACCACTTTTCACTCTTTTTTGACACTTTTATCACCCAATGACTATTTTGAGAGTTAACTTTTATTTGCTATTTGTCCCTGTTTGCCCATTTTTGACACTTTTCACTCTTTTTTTTGCCACTTTAGGAGCATTTTTGTGACCTTCTCACAAATTTCCCAGGTTTCTCCCAATTTTCTTGCAAATTTTTGTTGCTTTAGATCCATTTCAATTGTCTTTTATATCTTTCTTTGCCACTTTTGGTCTACTTTTGCTATCTTTTGACTAATTGAAAAAAGTTTTTTGTAACTTTCTTGCCAATTTTTGTTGCTTTGTGTCCATTTTAATCACTTTTTTACCCCTTTTTTTGCCACTTTTGGTCCATTTTTGGCCTCCTTCTGACTAGTTTTTTAAGTATTCTCCCAATTTTCATCCCATTTTTTGTTGCCTTTGGCCATTTTACCACTGTTTTTTTCTATTTTTGTGACCTTCTCACAAATTTCCCAGGTTTCTCCCAATTTTCTTGCCAAATTTTGTTGCTTTGTGTCCATTTTAATAACTTTTTTACCCTTTCTTTGCCACTTTTGGTCCATTTTTAGCCTCATTCTGACTACTTTTTTAAGTATTCTCCCAATTTTCATGCCATTTTTTGTTGCCTTTGGCCATTTTGCCACTGTTTTTTGTCACCTTTTTCCACCAAAAAGTAAACTTGAAACAGTCTCACTGAGTGACAACTTTACACTTGGATTGTAACACCAGCATCCTCAAACCATCACCTTTATTTATGGTGCTTTTTGTCTTAAGTTGGCATTAAAAATCTCTTTAAAAGTCTTAAATGTGACTCACTGAAACCTGAAAATCCCCTGTGAGTCAGTCTGAGTTAGTTTGATGCTCTTCCCCTCACTCCATCCTCTTGAGTGTTTGAAACTAACAAACTTTTTTTTTTGTCGTCTCAGCTTCACGACGTGGATCCTCAGAGCTGGAGTCAACAGTACAGAGAAGCTCACTCCTCCCAGAATCCTTCACAGCCCGGCACCAGCAGCCAGAGATAACTGCACCAACCTCACATTAAACTTATTTCTTTTATTTTATCTGCGTCTGTGTAAAGTTGTGTTTCCATAATAAACTTCAGATTGTACATACGGTTTGTTTTTGTTACATTTTACTCTGTGGAGTCGAATAAAAGGTGAATAAACTCAAAACCACGTCTTCATTATCTTACTTCTCTTTTATTGCTGAGACGTTAAAGTAACAGATTTTCTCCTCCTCAGTTTCTCACAGACAGATCACAGAGTTCAGACTGAAACAAACAGGAAACAGTTTTTTTTTTACTGTGTTTGTGTTTTAAACCTCTGACAGTCAGAGCTGAAGGTTCGATTTAAAGGGACGACTCTTTATTTCTATTTATTAGAGTCACATCCAGTGGAAACGTTCATGTGTTTGTTTACATGTTCTGACGTCCCTTAGTGTTTGAGTCCCCTGAGTTTTTTTTTTTATTGCTCCCTCAGGTTTTAACATACAGAAGCCCTTTAAAGGCCATGATTTTCCAGAATAAATATGCTCAGTTTTCTCAAGAAAATAAGTTAATTTTAGTTATCTTTTTGAGAAGAGCTTTTTTTTAAGTTACTTTCTCAACATCTTGACTCATCTTTTCTGGTTGGCTCTAAAAAATAAAGTTTGTTTTGCTGCCTGGGAATATGATGATTTAAGAAGTTTTTTTTTTACAGATCTCAACATATTTTTCTAGATATCTCTAGAAAAAAAACAAACTTGTTTACTCAAGATGTTAATTTCTGTTGTTTTTCTGGAACTCAACTTATTTTTTCTCAATATTTTGGGGGAAAATCCTGTTGTTTTTTTTATATCTAGATTTATTTTTCTAATCTCAAGAAAAATTGGCTTTTTTAAGATCTTGTCCGATTTATTTTTTCACACTCTTGAGAAAATTAAGTTGGTTTTCTCGAGATCTTCACTGATTTTTTTTTACTATTTTGAGAAAATAAAGATGGCTTTTTATAAACCTTAACTGCATTTTTCATCTTGACTCATTTTTAATCATCTTAAAGATCGAAATTTGTTTCTTCAAGATCTTGACTCATTTTTAATTATCTTGAGAAAACAAAGTTGGTTTTCTTGATTCTAAATTAATAAAGTCTTGTCTACATTTTTAAATATCTCCAGAAAAAAAAGCTTATTTTGAAATTGCCTTACAAATTTTGTATTTTCAAGATAATTAAAAATGAGTCAAGATCTCCAGGAAACAAAACTTCTTTTCCCAACTTTTGTCTTATTTTTAATTATTTTGGGAAACTAAATTTGTTTTTTCAAGACCTTTATACATTTTCCCAAATTATCTCAAGGAAACAAAGTTTTTTTTTTAATCTCGATACAAACTAATCTATGTCGTTTTCTCCTGATCTTGACTGATTTTTCTCAATTTTATTTTGAGAAAACAAAACTTTTTTACATTAATTCCCAACTTAAGAAGAAAATGTCTCATTTTGTTAAACTCTTGACTGAATTTTCTTGTTATCTCAAAAAACAAAGTTCGTTTTCTTGAGTCTAAATTAATAAAAAAAAGTCTAAATTTTTAAATATCTCCAGAAAAAAAGCTTGTTTTGAAGTTGCTTTACAAATTTGGTTTCTCAAGATAATTAAAAATGAGTCAAGATCTCCAGGAAACAAAACTTCTTTTCTCAACTTTTGTCTTATTTTTAATTATCTTTGCAAAAAAAAAATGTTTTTTTTCAAGATCTTTATAATTTTTTCTAGTTATCTCAAGAAAACGTAGATTGTTATCTCGATACAAGTTAATTCATGTTGTTTTCTACTGATCTTGACTTGGTTTTTTTTTTTGATGTTTACATTTATTCCCATCTTAAGAAAAAAAAATCTTACTTTTTCAAGATCTTGACTTAATATTCTTGTTATCTCAAAAAACAAAGCTTGTTTTCTTGTGATTAAGAGTTGATTTCAGTTATTGTTTTGAGACTTATTTTTCCTTTTTATCTTTACAAAATGAAGCTTGTTTTCTGGAGATAACATGAACTTTCTGATGCATTTTCACTCATTTCAAAAATTAACAGGGAAAGATTTGATTTCCACTCCAGATTTGTGGAATCAGACATTCCCCGAAAGAACCTGAATTTCCACGCTGCCACTAAACACATCACAGACAGGGCCCTGTAACATTTAATAATCTCCTGTTTAGAAGCACATTGCACCAAATCCCTTAATGTTTCTTTTTAAAGTGACAAAACAAAGGATGGTGAGTCTGTTCACAGAGATGAAGCTGCATAGAGGAAACCAGTTTGATCATCTTTGATCATCTTTGATAATCTTTGAGGCACGTCACGGTGTCGGGCAGTTAAAGTGCCAGTGAAGTCTCCTCCTGATGTTCTTCGACACGACGAGAGGAAGTTTGTTTCAGCTTTTTAACACCAGATTCAAATCTCCTGAGCAGCGACTTTAGGAAACTCACATGATGAGACTCAAACTTAAAGAGTTAAACTGAAGTTTTCTTACAGAGAGTTAGACGAGGAGACTGCTCCTTTAAGAGAAACATGAATGAACCACAAATGAACCACAGTCATGGAGAAAATTGTCTGAATCCAGTGTTTTAGTGCTGATGGGTGCACCACAGCGCCCCCTAGGTGAGAAAAACAGCCTCAGCGACAGGTCTGAAAATTTTTGTGCATTAGTGTCATGACTAGGTGTAGAAAAAAAGTCTGTAACAATCATAGGAAAGTTTAAAAATTTGATTTAAATGTCCAATTTTGACCATTTATAAAGTACATACTTGAACCACCTTTTCCCACAGTTTCTTTCAGATCGTTTTGTAATTTAACATATGTATACTACACACATTGATAATGAAAATTTCTAAAAATATTTTTTGTAACTCAATGGACGTGGCCAGGGTAGGACAAAGATTTTAATCATGCCCTATTTTTGCGTCAATAAAAAATTCCTTGTGTACATTTCTGTTGCACACTGCAAAAACTGAACTCTAAGCAAGTCATTACGTCTTATTTTTTAGTAACATGTATCTTATTTTTCTTGATTTGAGCCACATTCACCAGACCAGGTCATAAAAATGTCTTATTTTAAGTTTTTTAAAGACAAAAATAAGGTAGTCAAAAAAGAAATCTGCCAATTACAAGCAATTTAAACCTCATTTTTGTCTTTAAAAATCTTAAAATAAGACATTTTTATGACCTGGTCTGGGGAATGTGGATCAAATCAAGAAAAATAAGATAAATGTTTGTAAAAATAAGACGTAATGAATTGCTTGGATTTCAGTTTCTGCAGTGCATTACGCAGTGATGCTTTTATTTATTCCACATTCTGTTTGGATTTCATCACCTCAACCTCAACAAACTCGAGAATTAAACCGTCAAAATTAGTGTAATTTATCGAAGTGTTCGGAGAGAAAACGTTTGAAATGGACCTTTTTATTTCTCACAGGTCAGAAAGAATAAAATCTCAGTGGCTCTCATCCTCTTTGCTATTTATTCTGGTGTTTTTAACCAATCAGATTTCTTCTACAGCTGTGCTTCCCCCTGCTGGCCACTAGAGGTATCGCAGGTTTAAGGCACTTCGATACTGGCATCACTTCTCTGCTCAAATACGCATCATTAAATTAACTTCTAGGACAAAGGAGGTTATTTTATTCACTTCAGGTCTTTTATCAGGTTATCATTTTTCTGAAATCTTCTCGTCTAACTCTCACTAAGAAAGCAAAGAAGAGCAAAAACGTCAGGTTTTCTAGATTCCCGTTACATCCTCTTCGTATTATCCAGAGTGAAACTGTTTGGATGTGATGGTTTCATGCTGGTTAGTCCGTTAGTGAAGAATGAAACAAACACAAAGATCCAGTTTCAGGTTTTTCCCTCCTGCTCTGCTCGGTGCGACGCCTCATCTTCTCATAAAGTGCGTTTGGAGAAATCTCTGATTTACAGTCGATCATAAAGTCTGTTCTCTGAACCACAGAGACTCAGAGACAAAGACCAACATTATGATTAGTTAAATTTAAAAAAAGGCCACGTTCCACCAGGAGGGTGGAAGAATCCAGGTCTAGATGTGGTCGGGGACGGTCTCCAAAGCTTCTGCTGGTTCTCTGTCCACGTCCACGTTCTGAGAAACAAACACACTCAGTCATCCTGTGGATTAGTAAATAAATAAATGTTTCCAGGCTGTGAACTCACCACAGGTTTGTCTCTGTGTGTGTTAACAGCTTCAACGTTGAGGAAGACGGACTCCACTTTACAGCCTGAGAGGAAACACACACACAAACTTTATTCTCTCTGAGTTTCTGAGTCAAACTTAAAGAAACTTAAAGAAACTTAAAGTTTCTGAGCTCAGACTGAAACTGACCGTAGGCGACGGGTGTGAGTTTGAGGACGGTGTGGAGAGGACACTTCAGGTAGGGCAGCTCATCTGACACAGGAGGGAAAAAAGTCACTTTATTTTACAAACACTACTGTCCAAAAAGTTTTAAAACCGCTCAGTTTTTACAGTTTTTTATTGAAATATCTTTATAATATGTTCATAATCTGTATAGCCTTTATCCTCATATCATTCTTATATAAATATCTGAATACATGTTAATATATATATATGTATATATTTGTCCACTTATCCATGTATTATGTCCATATCACCTCATTAAGCTATTTACCTGTATAACATGTTCATAATTTTACAGTTTTTATACTTATATCATTCACATACATTAGTATTTTTATATACCCATATGTCATCGGCATAGTACATTCACTGCACTTTCTTCTCTGTATATTAACCTGTAAAATTATAGAATCCTTATTTACTAGAGAATCTGTTAATTATTTATATCATCTGAACATACAATAGATTATTGCACTTCTGCTTATTGCACTTCTGGTGAGATGCCAAACCTCATTTTGTTTCTCTATATTTGTATATGTGTAACAACAATAAAGTTGAAAGTTGAAAAAAGGGACTCACAGCACACATTTTGGCGCCCAAAATGGGAAGTTTTTCATGTTTTTGCCTCCAAAAGAGTACTTTAGCACATCAGCATAACGCATTGTCTCCTGAGAGGGCACTTACGCACGTGTTTCGGCTCCCCAAGGGCGGTTTATCATGTTTTAACCAGACAAAAGAGCAAATTAGCATTGTTTGACAACCAGGAGGGCACTTAAGTGCAAGTTTGACACCAAGTAGGACACTTAGGGAAGCATTTTTGGCTCCTTAGGCCCCATTTACACGACAACGCTTCACAGCCTTAAACGCAGAAAACACACTGAAAAAAAATCTGCGTTTCAAAGGAAACACTGAGGGGCTTAAAACGCTGTAGTATCATGTCAGGACTGTAGACGGTGATAGAACTGTAGAAGCCGTTTACCAAACAAAGCCAACAAAAGTTTAGAGGCCGAAGAAGAGATGAGCCAATCATGCAAAGTTTATACTAAAAATGTTTTCTCTGATTGCAGTAGAAGGCAGTCAATAAAGTCAGTCAGCAGCACAAGAACGAAACATTAGGTCACCATTGTTGTTGTTTTTTCGATTTGCACAAAGCTGAGCGTGACGCCAGCGTTTTCACTGAAAACTCCGGCTTGTCATTTACAAGGCAACAGAGAAAATCCCATTTCAGAAAAAGTTCAATCCAGAGGGCGTTTTAAAACCTTTCTCGTGTAAACGGCCTCTTAGACGGCATTTCAAGGTGTGTTTTCTAGAATGACACCAGAACAAGACACTGTTCCAGAATTCTGAAACGTTACAGGAATTCTATGATGTTACTCAATTTCTGAACTGTCCCCAGGATTTTGAAACATTTCTATGAATTTAGAATGTCATTTAGAATCTAGGATGTTAATATATTTCCCCCACGGTACCTGAATTGTGGAACTGTTTCAGAATGCTAGAATTTCAACAAAGTTACAGATTGTTGCTTAAATTTCTAGAAGGTCTCCAGAATCTTTAAGTGTCAGCAGATTTCTGTGATGTCAGAGTTTCAAAGTCCTAGTTTCTGGTTTTCTTTAGATGCTGAAGGAAACTCTCCTCACTGAGCTCACTTTGACTTTATTTCCCTGTAGGAAAAACCTGTTTCTGTAAATGTTCTGATGCTCTATGTCTCCTTATTCTTTTCCTTTTCTGCTCATTTTTAGAGCGTTTAATGACTTTCTGCAGCTCGATACTGTTCAATAACGCTCAGCATGACACTCTGGTTCCACAATTCCGATAAAAACTGGAAAAATTGAGCTGTTCTGAAACTTAGGGTGAATATATTTGTGAAAAAGAAGAATCCAGAATCCTCGTACTTGCGCTTTTGTCTAAGAAATAAGCGAGCAGACATCTCATCACGGCCTGGTGACAGATGACCAGAACGTTCTCCTGACGCTCCAGCTCCATGATGACCGGCTCCAGACGCTGCACCAGGTCCTCGTACGACTGTAGAGAGAGGAAGAAGAGGAGGAAAGAGTGATGAAGGAGAACATTTGAACTCTTTTTCTCTTGTTTTCCTCGCTCTCTTCATCCTCACCTCTCCTCGAGGGTAACGGTAACGATACTTGTCTTGGTCCCTCAGAGCGAACTCCTCTGGGTAATTCTCCTGGATCTCCTCGTAGGACATCTCCTCACACACACCCTGAGACACACAAACACTTTAACACATGTTGTAGAATGCATTTGTTTTGGCTGCTAAGAGGACATTTTGGCACATTCTGGATCCCAAGAAGACACTTGAGTGTATTTTGGCTCATAAGGTGACACTTGAGCATTTGTTTTGGATCCCCAAAAGACACCATACTGTATTTAGCCCCTAAGAGCATACTTAACTATTTGTTTTGGATCCCCAAAAGACACCATACTGTATTTAAGCCCCTAAAGGATGCTTAAGTATTTGTTTTGGATCCCCAAAAGACACCATACTGTATTTTAGCCCCTAAAGGATGCTTAATTATTTGTTTTGGATCCCAAGAAGACACTTGAGTATATTTTGGCTCCTAAGAGGACACTTAAGCATTTGTTTTGGATCCCAAGAAGACATTATAGTAAATTTTGGCTCCTTAGAGGACGCTAATGCATTTGTTTTGGCTGCTAAGAGGACATTTTGGCAAATTCTGGATCCCAAGAAGACACTTGAATGTATTTTGGCTCAAAAGGTGACACTTGAGCATTTGTTTTGGATCCCAAAAAGACACCATACTGTATTTAGCCCCTAAGAGCATACTTAAGTATTTGTTTTGGATCCCAAGAAGACACTTGAGTATATTTTGGCTCCTAAGGTGACACTTAAGCATTTGTTTTGGATCCCCAAAAGACACCATACTGTATTTTAGCCCCTAAAGGATGCTCAAGTATTTTTTTTTGGATCCAAAGACACACACACACTTTAACACATGTTGTAGAAGAAGATATGAAGGTTAAATGTGTGTGTGTGTGTGAGGAAACTCTCACAGCGTCGATCTCGTTGAGAGCCTTCCACTGCTCGTACTGAACTCCCAGAGCCTCGGCCGTCTGGATCGTCCTCTTCATGTGACTCGTCCACACTTTCAGGTCCCTGATGCACTGACCTCGCATGTACGTCCCCAGAGCGCTGGCAAACTAACACACACACACACACACACACACACAGGACATGAGGACGCAGAAAGGAAAAGCCGAACCCTCACACTCTCTCTCTCCTCCTACCTGAGCCCCTCGACCCGACAGCCCAGAGTCTCCCCCGATTCGCCCCGTCAGGTTGAGCTCGCTCTCTCCGTGCCGACACAGGTAGATGGACCTCGGGGTGACGTGGATGTTCATGAGGTAGTAAACTATCCTGCTCTGGATGTGGTCCTGGACCCGGTTCACCAGGTACCGGCTCCCCACGTCGAAGATCTTAATGTACGACAAGTTCCTGAAGACGAAGATTAGAGAGTTAAGTCTGAGACGATCAAAAGACTTTAAAAGACAGAATGTAGATTCACCTGAGCAAGCATTTTGGTTCCAAAGAGGGCAGTTTTTCATGTTTAAACAAGCTAAAGCGGCAGATAATTGTAGCTCACCACCTTGGATTGCACTTCAGCATTTGTTTTGGCCCACAAGGAGAGCAATTTGGTCCATATAGGATCCCAAAAGGATACTAATGAAGTGTATTTTTGGTTCCCGGGAGAAAGGTTTATAATGTTCTAACAAGCCAAAGGAGCAGATTTGTGTGAATCGCTTACCAGCAAGGGACTTCAGCATTTGTTTTGGCTCACAAGGAGACACTTTGGCACATTCTGGATCCAAAGAGGGCACTTTAGCTCAAGTTTGGCAACGAGGAAAGACCTTGCGCACTTGTTTCGGATCCAAAGAAGACACTATTGTGTATTAAGGCTCCTAAAAGGACACATAAGCATTTGTTTTGGATCCCTGGAGGACACTTTGGCACATTTTGGATCCCGAGACACTTGAGTGTATTTTGACTCCTAAGAGGCCACTTCAGCATTTGTTTTGGGATCCCAAAAAGACACTTGAGTGTATTTTAGCTCCTAAGGAAACTTCAGCATTTGTTTTGGATCCTGAGAAGACACTATAGTGTATTTTGGCTCCTAAGAGGACACTGATGCATTTGTTTTGGCTGCTAAGAGGACATTTTGGCACATTCTGGATCCCAAGAAGACACTTGAGTGTATTTTGGCTCATAAGGTGACACTTGAGCATTTGTTTTAGATCCCAAAAAGACACCATACTGTATTTTAGCCCCTAAGAGCATACTTAGGTATTTGTTTTGGATCCCCAAAAGACACCATACTGTATTTTAGCCCCTGAAGGATGCTTAATTATTTGTTTTGGATCCCAAGAAGACACTTGAGTATATTTTAGCTCCAAAGAGGACACTTGAGCATTTGTTTTGGATCCCAAGAAGATGTTATAGTAAATTTTGGCTCCTAAGAGGACACTAAAGCATTTGTTTTGGATCCCAAGAAGACACTTGAGTATATTTTGGCTCCTAAGAGGACACTAAAGCATTTGTTTTGGATCCCAAGAAGACACTTGAGTATATTTTGGATCCCAAGAAGACACTTGAGTATATTTTGGCTCCTAAGAGGACACTAAAACTTTTGTTTTGGATCCCTAGAGGACACTTTAGTATATCTTGGCTCCAAAAAGGACACTTGAACATTTGTTTTGGATTCCAGGAAGGCATTTTAGCACACATTTTGGGGCTTTTTTTGTTTCTTTTTTCCAACTGTGCTCTTGATCTTTGATCGGCTGAAGAACAGACTATTCTTCTATCAATGTTTGGTTTTTGTCTCACTCTCATTTTCTTCTTTTTGCTTTTTAAAACTCTACCAAAAACCTTTTTAAGATCTATGTGTATTAAATGTAAATTTGCACAGTTTCAGCTGGTCTCTAGATTTTGATCAGGATTATAGAAATAGGAATTCTGGGAGGGATTTCTGATTGTGTCACCTGTCTTTGTCGTCGTCCAGCGGGACGTAGGTCTGCTTGTAACATTCGATCCTCTTCAGGAAATCGGCCACAGCCTCCTCTTTGTCACAGCCCACGTAGTCCGGACTGCTCAGCTTCACTTGCTGTTTGACAGAAACAGAGAGAGAAAACGGGCAGTTTAATGATTATTAAATCTGACTTCCCCTCACAGGAAGTGACTCCAAGTGTCAGTGTCAGCAGATATTCAGACAGTAAACAGGAAGAGAGCAGATAAACTATAAACTTAAGATCTTTTCTGCAGAACTGTGAGAGCTGCTCGTGTTAGAAAAGAGGAAGAGAAAGTGAAATGGGAGCAGCAGGGCAGCAGCTCCATATGTCCAAACTGACATGTGTTGGACCAGACTGAACCACTTCCTGCCAGAGAAACTCGTGACCTGGCAGCGTTTGCCCACAGGCTGTTTCAGGTCGGTCTGTTCTTCCAAGAACAAGAAGGACTCACACTGAGACTCACACACACACTTCACTCACCTTAATATTCTCAGCAATGATCTCAGGGTCGTCACAGATCGACTCCACAAAGAAAACCTGGAGGGACAGAAAGAGAAATTAAAGTTTGGGTTTGAAACACAAGAAATAAAACAGCAGAAACAATAAGAAACAAACCTTATAACCGTTATCTTTGGCGAAGCTGAGGATGAGCTCTCTGCGCTCTGATGTCGTGTTGGTGGCGTCAAAAACCTGCAAAATCGGACAAAACAGAATGTGACCATGCAACTTAAAATGCAGAGGGGGTATTCTACAGATTTAAAGCACCAATTATGTATGTTCAAAACTGAAATCTAAGCAAGTCATTATGTCTTATTTTTTAGTTAAATTTGTCTTACTATTCTTGATTTGAGCCACATTTACTAGACAAGATCATAAAAATGCCTCATTTCAAGTTTTTTAAAGACAAAAATGAGGTGTAAATTGCTTGTAACAAGTAAAAAAATCTGCCAATGGGATAAGATAAAAGATTCTTGGTTTAAGACATCTTTCTAATTTCAAGAAACTTCCCGGGCGAATTCGTCTTATCCCATTGGCAGATTTTTTTGACTTGTTACAAGCAATTTACACGTCATTTTTGTCTTAAAAAAACTTGAAATAAGACATTTTTATTATCTTTTATTTCATTTTACTACAAATAAGACATAATGACTTGCTTAGATTTCAGTTTTTGAAGTGTATAAACCACGCTTTGTTTTAAAGCTAATGACTGAAAAACCTTTTTTTCCCTTTCTCTTCCTTTTTTTAATAACCAATTTTAGAGCATCATTATCTTCAAGTTGCTTCATGTCAGACATAAAACATCCACCACATCACTTCTACACCTTCTCATCTACATCTGGGTGACATTTGAGCTTTTTAGGTAAAACTTTGTAGAAGTTAGAGAGTTTTTAGTCTCAGGTGACCAAACACCAAAGACTCTGCACAAACAAAACCAGCTTCGTCAGCGCTCAGTGTCCTCTTTTTTGTCTTATTTGTAGTAAAATAAAATAAAAGATAATTGAAATTAGAAAGATGTCTTAAAACAAGAGTCTTTTATCTTATCCCATTGGCAGATTTATTTTGACTTGTTACAAGCAATTTACACCTAATTTGTCTTAAAAAAACTTGAAATAAGACATTTTCATGACCTGGTCTGGTGAATGTGGCTCAAATTAAGAACAATAAGACAATTTTTACTACAAATAAGACAGAATGACTTGCTTAGATTTCCGTTTTTGCAGTGTAAAGTGATGAAAACTCTATTCGAGGAAAAATAGCACCAGATTTTTAAGATTTCTGCCACCCCGACAAGCCTCAAGATATCTAGCCAATTAGAGTGAAAGGGGTTTGTGGAGCGAGGAGTCTTAAAGAGACAGCAACTAAAGCAAAGTGTTACTATGGTGGCACCAGAGGGACAGAATAAATATTAAAAACAGCACAATGAGGGAAGAGGTAAACATTGTACTCCCTCTCTCTCTACTAAACGCTCTAATGCTGTTATGTAACACCCTGTTTTTACACACACATCCATTAAAAAGCTTCATCTGTTAGAGCTGACTCACCACGACCTGCCCGAGGTCCCTGGTGAAATATTCACACACATCTTTCAGAGCAGAGATGGCGCAGGCCCTGAGAACAGAGAGGACACAGACTTTCAGACGTTTTTAGAGACTTATATTCAGGGGTGAACGTAGTCTTAAATTCTTGCTGGTACCAAACCTTCATCTATAGAAGCCCATTGGCTTTATTTCTTTTTAGATTTTTTTTTTTATCCCTATTAGGTCTAAATTTTGAGACAAAAGTCAAACTCATTAATTAAAATGTCAAAATTTGAGATAAAATATCAGATACTTGAGTAAAAAACATGAAATCATTGGGGGAAAAAGTCAAAATTTCAATTGAGAAAGTTGAAAATTTCTGATAGGACCTTATTTTTTTTTAGCTAAAGTCAGAAATTGAAATAAAAAGCTGAAATTTTGAGATAAAATATCAGAATTGTGAGATGAAAATTTGAATTTATGAGGAAAAAAACCTAGATTTTCAGATTAAAAAGTCAAAAATTTGAGAGCAGATATCAAAATTTGAGGTAGAAAGTCAAAGTTATTAGATAAAAAGTCAAATTTTCTAGATAAAGTATCAGATTCTTGAGATAAAAAGATGAAATCATTAGGGAAAAAAGTCAAAATTTCAATTGAAAAAGATAAAAATTTGAGATAGGACAATTTTTTTTAGATAAAGACAGAATTTGAAATAAAAAGCTGAAATTTTGAGATAAAATATCAGAATTGTGAGATGAAAATTTGAATTTATGAGGAATAAAACCTAGATTTTCAGATGAAAAAGTCAAAAATTTGAGAGGAGATATCAAAATTTGAGGTAGAAAGTCAAAATTATTAGTTAAGTCAAATTTTCTAGATAAAATATCAGATTCTTGAGATTAAAACATGAAATCATTGGGGGAAAAAGTCAAAATTTCAATTGAGAAAGTTGAAAATTTGTGATAGGACCTTATTTTTGTTTTAGAGGAAGTCAGAAATTGAAATAAAAAGCTGAAATTTTGAGATAAAATATCAGAATTGTGAGATGAAAATTTGAATTTATGAGGAAAAAAACCCTAGATTTTCAGATTTAGAAAGTCAAAAATTTGAGAGCAGATATCAAAATTTGAGGTAGAAAGTCAAAATTATTAGATAAAAAGTCAAATTTTCTAGATAAAGTATCAGATTCTTGAGATAAAAAGATGAAATCATTAGGGAAAAAAGTCAAAATTTCAATTGAAAAAGATAAAAATTTGAGATAGGACAATTTTTTTTAGATAAAGTCAGAATTTGAAATAAAAAGCTGAAATTTTGAGATAAAATATCAGAATTGTGAGATGAAAATTTGAATTTATGAGGAAAAAAACCTAGATTTTAAGATTAAAAAGTCAAAAATTTGAGAGCAGATATCAAAATTTGAGACAACAGTCAAAATTATTAGTTAACAAGTCAAATTTTCTAGATAAAGTATCAGATTCTTGAGATAAAAAGATGAAATCATTGGAGGAAAAAGTCAAAATTTCAATTGAAAAGATAAAAATTTGAGATAGGACAATTTTTTTAGATAAAGTCAGAATTTGAAATAAAAAGCTGAAATTTTGAGATAAAATATCAGAATTGTGAGATGAAAATTTGAATTTATGAGGAAAAAAACCTAGATTTTCAGATTAAAAAGTCAAAAATTTGAGAGCAGATATCAAAATTTGAGGTAAAAAGTCAACAATCATTAGTTAAAAAGTCAAATTTTCTAAATAAAATATCAGAATTTTAAGATAAAGTTGAAATCATGAGGAGAAAAGTCCCCGTCCAAGGACTCAAACACTGCACAAGCAGTTCAGAAACAATAAGGGAGAAGTTTAAAGGAATTTTTAAATAGTCAAAGTAGTTTTCATGACTGCATATTGCAAACAAATCTATTGTCTGACCCAAAGTTTGGCTGTGACTGGTTTTTAGCGGGCGCTTTAAAGCAGGCAGTCGCTCTCCCATCTTCCTGATACTGGACAGTACCGGCTTACTTTCACCCCTGCTTATGTTCTAAAGAAGCAACGCATTTTGAGTCACACGTCGTCAGGAGAAGAGGTTTACGAGGCTAAAGGTTCGTACTTGCGGATCTTCATGGCCTCTGTGTTGTCTGGACGGAAGAACTCGAAGCTGTTGTAGGAGCGTGTGGCGTCTCTTCTGTACTGACCCACGTTAAACACTGAAATATAAACACGAACATTAAGATAATTCCAAACAATTCATAACTGGAAAATGTATCAGTTAGACACACACTGCAAATAATCTTGCACTTGCCAAGATTTAGAATCTTTCTTTAAGACATGCTAAATAAAATATTTTGTTTTAATGTTTTTTTTTAAAACTTATTTTTAGCATTAAAAACGATGTNTTGCTGCATTTAGCCGGCCCATGCTGATGAAAGAGCTGACAGGTGTGGGTCATTATAAACGGAGACTAAAGCCAAATGCTGTGCCGACTATTTTCCAACACAAACCCACAAAACTTCCTCTGGAAACCACTGAAGTCCGCTCCAGGACTTATATGATCCTGTATGAGATCCAGCCCGGTGCAACCATATGACATCACTACCCAGACGTTATTGCGGCGTAAACAACAATGGCGGCCTACAGGGGAAAATATTTTTTCTAATTTTATACAAACTAAGATATTTTGAGAGATTTTATTATCGTTCTTATGTAGCTGGTAAAAACACGGATCATTCAGGAAAATGACGTTCTGGTAGCCAGGGTAACTTTTAAGTAAATCTTCTTTCTCTGGAAGGATTCTTGATGTTCATAGGGCTGATATTATCTTCATTGACATTGATTGGTTGAACAATGTCTTATTGATTCTGAACATTAACTGGTTCTCGATACCCATCTCTACTTTAAAGCAGTAAAAATAAGTGTACAGTCATGTGGTACCTTTAGTCGTGACGCCGATCCAGTTCAGGTACCTGGTGAGTTTCTTAGAGATGTAGGTCTTTCCTCTGGCTGGGAGTCCCACCAACACGATCACAGTGGGGGAGTTAGTGAACTGAGGCACAGACGCTGAAACACACAAACACAGAGAAAAACCATTACTCAACTTATTAGGTTTATTTTTGAACATTTATTCAGGAGTTCAGCATCCAGAGGTCCACCTGTCCTCCAAACCAAAGATTAAATTCACCCAGAGGTGAACGAACAGATGAACAAACAGCAGGAAGGACAGAAAGTCAAAGGTCAAAGGTGAGAAACTGGTGTGTAACATGTTGAGTTAACATCTTAACACAGCTGTGTTTGCTCCTCAGATTAGAGTTTCACTAAATGTCAGAGAGAAGCTGGACTTCACATTTCACATCCAACTCTTTCAGATCAGAGGTCTGCTTTTTTTTTTCTAAATATTAACACCAAGAAACGTAGAGGGCGAGTCCAAAAAACTGGACCAATTTGCAGCTTATTTACGTTTGATACTGAAACTGGAGAATAAAGATGGAAAACTGGCAGCAACAGGAAGAATTAAAAGAGAAGAAACAACAGAGTAAAAAAGAGGAGGCTGGACAGCGATTGTTTTTTCCTATACAACAGTTTAAACTTATGTGTTTTTAAGCAAAAATATTGTAGAAAATTAACTGTGACATTAATTTCTGCACAACATCAACCCACGACATTTGTTTTTACCACTCATGACTGCTTTTGCTCATTTTAATCACTTTTCACTATTTTTTTTATCACTTATCGAACATTTTTTGCTTCTTTCTGACTTTTTTTTGTTGCCTTTGGCCATTTTACCTCTTTTCGCTGTTTTTGGTCAACACTTTCGCCACTTTAAATCCTCACTAACTGTTTTTCAGTTTTCTCCCAATTTCTTGCCAATTCTTGACCATCTTAATCAGTTTTCTCCCTTTAATTGCCACAATTGAACTGTATCTTTTAATTTCTTCCAATATTTTTGCAAATTTTTGTCCATTTTTATCACTTTTTGACTCTTTTGTGCCCCAATTAGATCATATATAAGCCTCCTACTGGCTATTTTTCAATTTTTTCACCATTTCTTGCCAATTCTTGTCCATCATAATCAATTTTCTCCCTTTCATTGCCACATTGAGCCATATTTTATAATTTCTCTCAATACTTTCGCAAAATTTTGTCCATTTTAGTCACTATTTGACTCTTTTTTGTGACATTAAGACCAGATTTCATTCCTCTTCTGGTTATATTTCAAATTTTCTCCCAATGTTTCTTTCTTTCTGTCAGTTTTAATCACTTTTCACTCTCTTTGCCAATGTTGCACCATTTTTTGCTTCCTTGTGACCATTTTTCAAGTTCCCCCCAATTTTCCTGGCATTCTTTGATGCTTTTTTGCCATTTTAACCAGTTCTCACCATTTTTCACCATTTTCACATTCTTCTAACTAATTTATAAGTTCTAGCTCAATTTTCTTGTCATATTTTTGTTTGCATTTTGTCCATTTGGATCCCTTTTCACTCTTTCTTTGCCATCGTTGGACCATTTTTTGCTTGTTTCGGACTATTTTTTAAACTTAATCCCAACTGTCTTACCATTTTTTGTTGCCTTCTTTGGCCATTTTACCTTTTTTCGCTGTTTTTGGTCACTGTTTTCACCACTTTAACTCCCCTCTCACTATTTTTTAATTCTCTAACTATTTCTTCTCAATTCTTGTCCATTGTAATCAATTTTCTCCCTTTCATTGCCACTTTTAAAACAATTTTTAAATTTGTCTTAATATTTTTGAAAGATTTTGTCCATTTTAATCACTTTTTGACTCTTTTGTGCCCCAATTAGATCATATTTAAGCTTCCTACTGGCTATTTTTCAAAATTTCCCCATTTCTGTTGTTGTTCATCATAATCAATTTCCTCCCTTTCATTGCCACTTTTGAACTATATTTTTTCATTTCTCTCAATACTTTTGCAAAATTTTATCCATTTTAGTCACTTTTTGACCCTTTTTTGACACATTTAGACCATAATTTAGCCTCATTTTGGTCATTTTTCAACTTTTCTCCCAATGTTTGTTGCTTTCTGTGAGTTTTAATCACTTCACCCTTTCTGCCACTGTTGCACCATTTTTTGCTTCTTTCTTTAACCAGTTTCCACAAATTTTACACTCTTCGAACTACTTTCAAAGTTCTCTTTCAATTTTGTTGTCAATTTTTTTTTTTTAGCATTTTGCATTTTGTCTATTTGGACACTTTTCTCCTCTTTCTTTGCCAACATTGGTCCATTTTTGCTTCTTTCTGAATATTCTTAAAGTTTTCTTCCAAATTCCGTACCATTTTTGTTGCCTTTGGCCATTTTTACCATTTACCACTTCATTTTTGTCACTTTTTTCCCCATATTTGCTCCCTTCCAACTATTTTCAAAGTTCTCTCTCAATTTTCTTGTCAGATTTCTGCATTATTTTCCATTTGGATCCCTTTTCACTCTCTTTGCCAACGTTGGACCATTTTTCTTCTGACTATTTAAAAGTTTTCTCCCAATTTTCTTACTATTTTTGTTGCCTTTGGCCATTTTCACCAATTGCCTGTTTATTTTTCTCACTTTTTTACTCTCTTCCAACTATTTTCAAAGTTTTCTTTCAATTTTCTTGCCAATATTTGTTGCTACTTTTTTCAGTTTTTGCCGCCTTAGACTAATATTTGTTTCATTTTTACTACTTTTTGCAGGTTTCCCCTTATTTACCACTTCGATTGTTGCTCTTGCAAAGACATTTTTCAACAGTTTATCTCTTTGGTTGAGTTTCACTGGTGTAGAGCAGAAAACATCTACAGAAATAGATATTGCTGTATCTTTTCTTTCCCATAATGCAGCTGTAGTATAAAGCTTTGAGCACAGAGAGTAATGAAGCTGAAGAGATGAGCAGTGATATCAGATCTCTGTGGTTAAATTTCTGCCAAACAGCGTAACCAACATTAATTTCATCCGCCCTGTTTCTGAGTTATACAACATCAAGTTTGACGGCTTCTCGATCTGTCAACAACAGTTTCTGCAACTCTTAGAGCTCGTGTTTGAACCTGACAGCGTGATAAACTTATCATTTGACTCCAGGATGAGTTAAGGAAATAAAAATACCCAGAAACTGCAGCAGGAAGTGAGAAACCAGCGTTTAAAGGGTTTATGAGACTGAAGGGTGACATGTAACAGAGAGGAGTGAGTACACGTGGCTGCAGAGTGAACTTTTGGGGTGAATGTCCCTCTGGTCTGTCACTGTGACACTTTGCTCCTCCAAACTCAAACACACACACTTACACACACACTAATTGTCTCTGCGCACATCAAACTGTCTTACAACTCCTCCAGGAACAAACAAGTACAAACATGTCAAACTTCAAGAGACGACACAAAAAGGAAAAGGAGTTAAATCCATGTGTGTGAGGGAATGTGTGTCACGTAAAGAAAGAGCGTCAGTCAGTCTGAGTGTGTTTGTGCATGTGTGTGTGTGAGTGTGTATGTGTACTCACAGCCTCTGCGTTGGCTCAGCCGGCTTTTCATCCATGGCACCCAAGTTTTCTCCAGAGGGTTTTGAGTTAAATTGCTTCGACTCCCTGACATGGCTTCAGCAGCCGAGTCTGTGTAAGTGTGTCTGTGTCTGTGTGTGTGTGTTCACCTCTGTTTTAAATGTGTGTGTGTGTGTGTGTGACAGCAGCACAGAGGAAAGAGGAACTCTCCAGGTGAGCGCGCAGTTTTTGGACTTTCTCACACGGCGTGAGCGTGGGGGGAGGAGATCAGACTCCTTGTCAGCTGGCTCACCTGCTGAGAGCCTCTGATTGGTCCATACACCCGTCAGTCACCTCCACTGCCCACATATGAGGTCATACCTTCAGCCAATCACAGGGCTCGAAGCTAAACTTTGACCCAGCAAACAGGAAGTGAGCGCTGACTAACCAGGAGGAGCAGACTGACTCATGAAATCTGAAAAATCTGCTCCACATGTGTGTGTGAGTGTGTGTGAGTGTGTGTGTGTGTGTGTGTGGTTATTGTTGCAGATTCCAGTGTGTGAATGTAAAACGTGGAATGTAAAGACAAACATCTGTCAGAGCTGTTACACTGTGACCCACTGACATGATAAACTGAGCACACACACTCAAAACACACACTTACACACACTTTACATGAGTGTTTACACTTTAAATGTGCTTTACATCAATTAATCACAAATTGCATTAAATTGCAAAATGACCTGCTGCAATATTCTAATTGCAGACAGTGCAATAATTTTGTAACTTGAAAAATATCAGATACAGTTTTCTGCAGTAGATGCAGAAAATATCAAAGTGGTGAAAAGTTGCAAAAACAGTGAATGGTCTAAGATCAGAAAATATTGGCAAGAAATTGGAAGGGAACTTGGTAAATGGTCAGAAAGTAGCCACAAATGGTACAAAAGTGGCAAAAAAGGAGTGGAAAGTGACTAATATGGCAAAAAACATACTCAGAAAGAAGCAGAATTGGTACATTAAGGCAGACAGTTTAATATTTCTATAACCTGAAGAATATCAGATACAGTTTTCTGAAGTAGATGTTTTATATGCTGCGCAAGGGAAACAATCTAAGTGCTTAAAAGTAGCAAAAATTGGCAAGAAAATTTGGAGGGAACCTGGTAAATGGTCAAAAAGATGCAAAAAATGACAAAAAAGTAATGAAAAACAAACAAAAAGTGAGTAAAATGGTGTAAAAGCATCAAAAATTGGCAAAAAAAATAGTGAGGAAACCTGGGAAACACCCAGAAAGTAGCAGAATGGTACGTTAGAGCTGAGAAAGTAATCGCAATCTGTAGATGCAGAAAATATCAAAGTGGTGAAAAGTTGCAAAAACAGCGAATGGTCTAAGATCAGCAAATATTGGCAAAAAAGTGGAAGGGAGCTTGGTAAATGGTCAAAAAGTAGCAACACATGGTACAAATGTGGCAAAACAAGGAGTGGAAAGTGACTAATATGACAAAAAAAAGCATCAAAAATTGGCAAAGAATTGTGAGAAATCTTGGAAAACACTCAGAAAGAAACAGAATTGGAACATGAAGGCAGAGTGTGCAATATTTTCATAACCTAAGGAAAGTCAGGTACAGCTTTCTGCAGTAGATGTTTTATACTCTATGCAAGTGGAACAATTTAAGTGCTGAAAAGTTGCAAAAAAAAAAAAATCGAATGCTCCAAGATCAGCAAATATTGGCAAGAAAATTTGGAGGGAACCTGGTAAATGGTCAGAAAGATGCAAAAAATGACAGAAAAGTGATGAAAAACGAACAAAAAGTGAGTAAAATGGTGTAAAAGCATCAAAAATTGGCAAAAAAAAATTGTGAGAAAACTTGGGAAACACCCAGAAAGTAGCAAAAGTGGTAACTTAGAGCTGGGGCAATTCATTGCAAATTGGATTAAATTGCAACATAACCTGCTGCAATATTCTAATAACAGACAGTTTGATATTTCTGTAACCTGAAGAATATCAGATATAGTTTTCTGCAGTATATGTTTTAAACTCTACACCAGTTTTACTCAACCAAAGAGCCAAAATACCTTGACAAGAGAAACAATCAAAGTGGTGAAAAGTTGCAAAAACAGCAATTGGTCTAATAATAACAGCAAAAACTGGCAAGAAAATTGGAAGGGAAGCTGTTCAATGGTCATAAAGTAGCAAAAGATTATCAAAAACTGATGAAAAAGAGTAAAAATTTTCTCAAATTGTGAAATAAGGCATTAAAAATGGGCAAAAAAATTGTGAAAAAACTTGGGAAACTTGGCAAGAAAATTTGGAGGGAACCTGGTAAATGGTCAAAAAGATGCAAAAATTGACAAAAAAGTGATGAAAAATGAACACAAATGGTGTAAAAGCATCTGGCAATTGGGAAAAAAAAATTGTGAGAAAACTTGAGAAACACCCAGAAAGTAGCAAAAGTGGTACATTAGGGCTGCGCAATTCATTGCAAATTGGATTAAATTGCAATATTCTAATCACAGACAGTGCAATAATTTTATATCCTGAAAAATATCCGATACAGTTGTAAAAAATAGTTAGAAAAATTGGAAAACACACAGAAAGTAGTAGAAATGGTCCAAAAGTGGTGAAAAAGGAGTGAAAAGTGACTCAAATGGCCAAAGGAAACAAAGAAAATGGCAAGAAATTTGCACTAAATCTAACAGAAAAGTCAGACGGTAGCAAAAAAAAATGGTCCAAAAGTGGTGGGAAAAAAAGTCAGAAGTAACCAAAAATAGGCAAAAAGCAATCATGTGTCGCAAAAAGGAAAATATAATGGACTGTTCTTTCTATAACTTATTTGTTTAAAAACACAAAGGATGGGGGACCTAGAAATAATTGCACAAAAAAATAACAATTGCAAGATGGGGAAAAATAATTGCAATTAGATTTTTTTTTTTTTTGATCGAAAGATGGGTCACATAAGAAATTTCCCCAAAGCAAATTCCCTAAAAAATACGTAATTATTTCAAGAAACATAAATTTATTGCAAAAATCATGACCTTTACGGGCTTCCGTAGAAACATTGAACTTAATGTGGTTTTCTCAAGTCTTGTTGACTGAGAGATGCAGTGATAACTGCATAGAGGTGATGAGGGACCAGAGCAGAGTCCTGATCCTGAAAACAAGGATATAAATAACTCTGATTCTCATGTTTCAGATCAGAGTCACATCAGGATAAAAACACGCTCTGCTTTCCAAGAAACTTAGATCCTTCATACAGGAAGTACACGTCTGTGTCATAACTCTAATAAGACTCAAACTTTTTCTAAAGTGTCTTCTTAGAAGTCAAAATAAATACTGAAGTGTCCTCCTGGATAGAGAAAAACACTAATGTTCCCTCTGTAACTGGTTTAAATATGATAAACTGACCTTTAGGGTGACAAAACAAGCTCAAGTTCCCTCATTGGAGACAAAATTTGCACTTCTTAAAAGCAAAACACAAGCTACAGCCCTCCTGGTTGGGTAATCATACATAACTGACAATTTGGCTGGTTGGAAAATGATAAATTGCTCCAACATGTGCTTTTATGCAATCCTCTCAGGAACCAGAATATGATCTAAAGTGTCATCCTGGGAGGCAAAACATGTTAAATCAAGTTTCTCATGAGGCCCCCTTGTAAAAATGAATCATCCACCTCTATATTAAGGTGTACTAAGGAGGACAAAAATCACCCTGGAACGCCAAAAAAAGGTGAAAAAAATCTGTTTACACAGAAACGCTGAGGGACTTAAAATGCTGCAGTACTCATGTAAGGCCTGAAGATGGCGATATAAGTGAAGGAGCCGTTTATACAACAACAGTTCAGAGGCTGAAGAACAGGTGAGTTGATCATCTGGAGTTTATACGACAATATATTTCTCTGATTGCAGAAAAAGTGCACATTTTGTAAGAAGTCAGTCAGTAGATTCAGCAGCACAAACGTTAGGACGCTGTTGTTGTTTTTTGGTTTGCAAATGGCACAGTGGAGGTTTAATGCACACGCGCAAAGCCGAGCATGACGTCAGCGTTTTCACTAAAATACCAGTTTGAGGTTTACACGGTGACAGCAAGCAGCAACCTCCTGTCTGAAAACATGAGACAACACAAAAGTGCTGAAAAGCTGCTGTACCTCCAGTGACCGACTGAGACACTGGAAGTACCGGAAGTCACGTACACACGAAGCCAAAAAAAGCTGTTTTCAGAGCTGGAATTAGCGTTTTTACAGCCTGGTGCAAACACTGTCTCTTGTCTGGATCGCTGATGTCTCCAACAGCACACACTGTACAGGCGGTAAAATTTCTAACTCGGCCTTTTGGAAGATATTAAGATTGCAAGCTTGCCCAATCAAAGGCACACCTCAGATCACGTGACTGACGGGGGCCCAATAGCTGTGAGTTTGGTCACTTGTCCCAATCCCAATATAGCCACCTGCTGTGACAGACGGGTGATGTCATAGAGACTATGTCCATGTTTCATAAGCCTCGTTTCCACCAAGCGGATCAGTTCAGTTCGTCTCGGTACAGCACGCATTTTGTGGCGTTTCCATAGACTAAAACTGGGACAGGTCCCCAAATAAGCGACCCGTACCGCTCCACTTTTCAGTACCCTTCCTTTGGGGTGCCAAGCCGCTCCAAACCGGCCCCAGGGGTGGGGCTATAATCACTGCAGTACGTTGATTGGTCAAAAGATCGGTAACTTCCCGTGTGACAGCGGTAATAAAAAATGAAACAAAGCTGGAATAAAGAGCCTCATGCTGATCGCAAAGTAGAAGAGTTGCTGGATGTCCTCCATCTTTCTCTTTGTTTACAATGCTGCTAATTTCTTCTTCATTGCATTTATTCGCTGGGTACACTGTGTAGTGTACTGATCCGTACCAGACTGACTGGTGGAAACGAGGCTTTACAGTCTATGGGTCAGCTAAAGCGCCGTTTCTGTGTAAATGGGAGGCTGAAACCCAACAATACTTGTGCGTTTCACCTAAAACTGTTCTCGTGTAAAGGGCCCCTCAGTGGGTCGCCCCTGTTCCCCAAAATGTCTGTGCACGCCCCTGCTATTATGGACTTAAAACCGGCTGATTTTGGGGACAGAACCCATTTTACAAACAGGTGAAATTTTAATGTAAAGTGGCTGCTGTTCATGTGAGGATCATGAGTTTAGGTTTAAACAAGGTCTGTCAGAAACAGGCTGCATGCAGATCTGTCAACATATGGGAGAGAGAGAGAGAGAGAGAGAGAGAGAGAGAGGGTGCAGATCGATACCCAGTCTGACCTCACAGCTCCTGACCTCACCTGTGCTCTCGCACCGCACGCGCCGCCTCCTCCGCACCGGTGGCCCGTTCTGCCGCTGCTGCTGCTCGGTCTCCATTTGTTCTTTAACGCAGGAACCACGGAGCCACGTGGGTCAGTGCTGCTCCGCGTCACACAGCAAAATCAAACCCACGGTGACCCCGCTCTGCGTCCTTCAGCTGCAGCTCTGCTCCCCCTCTCCCTCTCTCTCTCCCTCTCTCTGGGTCGGTTCCTCTTCATGTCCCGAACCGGACCCGCGGCTCCTCCACCCACTGCGCCGCTCCGCACGCCGCAGGGGGGGTGGGGGGTGGGGGGGCAGCAGGCGGCACATGCTGTTCCATATGTTGGAGCGCTCCCAAAAATCTCATAGGCTGCTGCAAAAAAACACCTCCGTGCTTACGTAATGACGCGTTAGGAGGCGCGTGAGGGCGCGCGTGGACGGCTTAATTATCTGTATCGAATTATTTACCTCATCATCAGCACCTTACATGCAGGCGCGCGCTCTGAGCATCAATCAATGAAAGTGAAAAGTTTGCGTCACACCGAACGCGCACGCGCAAAGAGTGAGAAGAGGAGGAAGAGAGCGTGCGTTGCGTAACTCAGTGCATCGCTTTGGGCTCTGTGTGTGTGTTTGTGTGTGTGTAGATATATATACATATGTGTGTGTGTGTGTGTGTGTGTGTGTGTGTGTGTCTCACCGTGCGGTCGCTGGAACCGGAGCGTCCTCCCTGCGCCCCCCCGCAGCCCGCTCCTTTCTTGCGTAACGGCTCCGCTCATCCTTCAAATCTATTCCTGGCGGTCAGTGTGTGTGTTGTGTATGTGTGTGTAAGTGTGTATAACAAGTGTGTGTGTCCCAGCCTCTGTCTCGTGATGCTCGCTCAGCTCGCGGACAGCTCCCAGTTTCTCATCGCTCCGTAAATATCCGTCCCTCGCTCCTTGAAGGTTTAGTATTCCTCCGGTCATTCACACACTCTTTCATTCACACACACACACTCACACACACACACACTCACAGCGGCTGCGTCAGGAGAACCAGTCCCCCGGGTTTAACCCTTAGTTACCGGCTCTTTAGTTCCTTGTAAGAAAACATGTAGGACGAGTCTGTGAATAAATATCTGCTCCATCATCCGCCACGCCCACGACCTACTGATGCTGCACGCGCGCTCTGTGTGTGTGTGTGTGTGTTTGTGTGTGTGTGTGTGTGTGTGTGGCGCAGAAGTCACTGTTTGAAGAGACAGAAACTTTGTGTAAAGAAACATTTTGTCACTTTTCTAAATGTGTTACCATGTTTAAAATTATCACATGTTGTAACTTTTGACAGTTGTTACTTTAATTATCCTCTAAAAATCTGACACACACACACACACTTGCAACAGTTTCCAGTCAAACTTCATTCCTCAGCCTCTGCTCTTCATGTCACTTCATTGCATCATCATGACCTATTAAAACACCTTTACATGGGGAAAACTTGACTTTAGTGCTGCATGATATTAGGAAGAAGTTATTATTATTATTTTTTCAAGTTTCCTGCTTCACTCTGTTGAGCAAAATTCTCCTTGAAATTAGGATACAAACTCTCTCCTAACTGCCTCTGTGACACCTTTTGTGTTTGCAAAGAGTCTTAATCATGTTGGTATCTGTTAATTATTGATCTATGACCGCGATTCCCAACCTTTTAGCCGTAACCCCCTGGTGGGCCGTGAAGGTATTGCGAGTGGGCTGCCAAATCATTTCCAAAGTAGTCTCCAATTTCGTGGAGTGTTATCATATAAAAACACAAAATACAAATAGATAAAGACAGAAACAAATACAGAATCATGTTTTAAATGTAAAAACTCACTTACGAATTTGGTTAGGAAATTAAAAATGTGCAGATCTTCACATATGAATAATGTCCACTAAGAGGGTACGTTAGTGAACAGGTAACATGGTGGCCCAAAACATTGCAACGACCCCGAAATGTAGTAAAAACAAAATGTAATAACTAATGAAAAATGTAACAAAAGTGCCAAAAAGAATATTTTAAACGCCAAAATTTAATAACTGATTCAAACTGTAACAAATTGTTACATTTGGGGCAAAAAGTTGTTTTGTTTTGGGCTCAGAATCTGTTACATTATCAACCAGTTATTACATTTTGGGTCGTTGCTATAAATGGGGTTCTAACCAGGCATTTTTTATCCTCCGTACTTATTGGGTTATAGGTGGGCCGCAAACATTTTCGAGACTTAAGAGAGTTGGAAATGGTTGGGAACCACTGATCTTTGATATTTCCTGCACAGAGGTTCCTTCATTTAAGTGTAGAGGAATATTAATTGAATCTGTGAACACGCTGCGCTGCGCCTGCTCCTGCGCACTAAGGCCAGATGGCGCTTTTCCACTATATAATTCCAGCCCTACTCTACTCTACTCGTCTCTACTCAGTTTGGTTCTTTTCCTCTAGCCCGACTACAGACTCACGGTGGGCGTGGATCTTATAACACAGCTGCGCTAAAGTGCTGCGCAGAAGTGCGTGCATGTTCATCTATAACGCCACACAAACATCATTTTGTACCAACATATGTGCCACCGTGGTCTTTAAAGGAAAAAAATAAAGCTTTAAAAAGATTTCATTAAAGTAATACAGCGGCTCAATGTTGGTCGTCATGACAACGGAGGTAAACAACAGCCTGGTGCTGCTGCACGCGGAGGAAAACGAAGGAGCTGCTTCCTGACATCAACTCTTCCCTGGATCCAGTGAGATCACTTTAATTTTTGATTTTTGGGCCTGGTATAGCAGAGATTTTTTGTTGATCAATCATTCTTCTTTGAACTGGTTTTCCTTTTTGGTTCCCTGTGGATTAATGGACTGATTGGTGCTTAAAGACTCTCGTGGCAGACAGATNGACAGATCGCTCCTGCACCGACCAACTTTGATTTAATTTAAAAGACTCTTTAAAGCCAACTATCTTTGCTGTTAACTTCTTTTTGGTTTAAAAAGGACTTTTAACTTCTTTAGGAATCATGAAGGAGCATTTTAGGGCTGTATTTTGTCTTCATTCAGTCTGGTTCTGTGCCGTCAGGTTTAAATGTCATTAAAAACCCGTCGCTGACTTATTCCTTTGCCTCTTGTAAGTGATTTGTTCAGAGTCAGAAGCTGCAGAGACAACATTCTCTGACCAATGAGTGACCGGCAGTCTGTCGACATCACTTTTAGTATCGGCTTTACTGTCTTAGAACCAGGGTAGAGTAGGTACTAAAAACTGCCGTCTGACGCATAGTACCGCACCCTTGGAAACGCAACACAAACCGAGTAGACTCGAGTAGAGTAGGGCTAAGACGGGTCAGTGGAAAAGGGCCAAGAGAGACAGTGGTTCTCAGAGTTTGTCCTCCTCCTGTGTTTTGCCTTTTTTGTAAGTTTGAATAATCTTTTTCCAGAGCCTGGAATCAATAAAAAACTAACTTTGAGACATTTAGTGAAGATGGTCCACCTTTGGGGTGTTGGTTTCTGTGTCAGCCCTGCGATTGACTGGCGACCAGTCCCCCAATGACAGCTGGGATAGGCTCCAGCCACCCGCGACCCTGAATAGCAGGATAGATGGTTAAGAAAATGGAAGGATGGATGGGTCCACCTTGGGAAGAGAAAAAGGGCGATTTCTGCAGGAAGCAAAGTAAACTTTAGAATAAATCCACACAGGAGAAAAGAATCAGCAGGTGTGGGCTCTGTTCAGGATATGCGTAGTCCATGTTTATTTATTAGTCGACAGTCTGGGGTTAGTTCGTCAGCTACAGTACAGCGCACAATGCAACAAGCAGGTACAACATCAGCACACCTCAATATTGCAGAAACCCCGCCCCCCTCTGGTAACACACACCCGTGTGTGTTTGAGTGTTGAACCCTGACTTCACACATTCACACACACACACCAAAGCAGCCCCACACTCACACACACTCACACACACACTCAGCCTCCCTCTTACCCCCAGAGTTCTCCCGTCCCTGCCTGATCACGTCAAAACGACCTTTTGCTCAAAGACACTGACGCTTTGTTGTAACTGATATCAGCACTGTAGATGTTCTGGTATTATTTGTAGTATTATTTTTTTTTTACAGAGTGTTTTGTCTTTTTATTCTTTTTCATGTTTTTATGTTTATTTTTTATCCCAATGTGATTATATTATAAAAGAAGGCTGCAACAGATGGACGGACACGTGGACACACAAGGCTGTACAATCAGCTTTAAGGGGCAGAGACGGACCAGAGACAAAACCTGGAGGACATTAAACAACGTAACACACTCAAACACTCAAGTGGACGATGTTTTCAGGATTATGTCAGGATGTAAGGACTGGAAACTACATCCACTTTTAAAGTTTGAAGGTAATAAAAACCTAAAATTGCCTCCTCAGGCGTTTGTCTCCCGTTCATCTCTGCACCACAAACAATGAAAACAAACGTCAGCTCTGGGTCCGAACACTGGGGAAATCCTTGGTTCCTTTAATTTATCCTCACATCATTCATCAGACGGTTGGTCTGACACAAAAAAATAAACCCTCTCAGTTTTAAGATTTATTTCCAGTATCACGTTCAGGGCGGAGAACGACGTCCGCGCCCTGTGGAGGAATATAAACAATGACATTTATGACTTCTTCTTCTTCTTATTGGATAATATCTGCTGCATCTCTAAGCGCTATAAAGACACCTGTGAAGGGGGGGAGGGGAGGGGTGTTTGTTCTCTATGGGACTAGTCTGCTCTAAATGTCTCTGGGTTGCTAATGGAAACAAGAGGACAACCTAAGAGGACACGATGGTGTGTTTGGGGGGGGTTTATGGTACAAAATCTGCGGCAGAGGAACGCTGCAGTACAAACTCCAACAGAGCAACAGATCATAATAAAAAAACATACAATTTGTTCATCTTATAAAAGAAGCAATGGAAATAAAAAAATGACAATCTCAAGGTTTTTTTGTATTTACATTCAGAGAACGATACGTCAGATTCTCCTCCTCCTCCTGGGTTTCTGTCCTCCTTCCTCCCTCGAGGGTCCAGTACAATTCTGCTACAGAGGACCTCCATACACCTCCATTCAGTGTACATGTGTGTGTGTATGAGTGTGTGTGTGTGTGTGTATGCATAGGGGTGTAATCACGTCTTACGTCGGCCCTGGAAGCTCAGCGACTGCAGAGGACGATAGAAGAACAAGGAAGAACAAACTGACCCAGATATTCCTGAATCTGTAGCTGGGTCAGGGATTGGTTTGGATTCACGAATAAGTTTCAACGTCAGTTACGTTTCTCGTCACATAGGTGGAAAAATCTTAGAAATATNGTGTGTATTAGAGAGTGTGTGTTGTCGTGTAAACCTGTCGTAGAAAAGGTGAGACATCCTGTAAACATCTGCACTGCATAAACCTGTGGAATGTATTGAGACGGTGTGTGTGTGTTTGTTTTGGGGGAGTGTGTGTATTGTAACAGGCAGTGGCATCAGGAGTGGTCTGTCCCTTTGTGGTGTGTTTGGATGTGTAAATGTGTGTGTGTGTGTGTCTAGCTGGGCCGGTTGAGGATGCTCGACATGGATGGAGCGATGGGAGGAGGAGGGACCGGGTTAACCGGGGAGGCGGGGCCCGAGCTCTCGTTGCCGTGGGGAACGGGGCCCCGGCCGCTGTACTGGCCGATGAAGGAGCCGTCCTCGTTGAACTGGATGTCCACGCTGTCTCCGTACTCGGCCAGGGAGTCGTCGCTGCCCAGTTTGCTGTCGCCGCACAGAGACGGCTGACTGTCCGAGCGCTTCTCGTCTGCGTCGCTGAGAGAGGACGGGAAAAGTTCACAACATCAACACTTTGGAGTCACAATTAGACGAACTGCAGGTGAAGGTTTGATGCTCAAAACTGACAAGAAAATGTCCTCAAGCAGGGGCTTTAGTGCAAACATGCACTTTATAGGATATTTTTATGTATGCCCAAAAATAAAGAGACTTGACTCTGGACTGAAGATAGAACGTCTTCTTTTTACTGAATAAAAACTCTTAGTCAACATTACAGCCTAATCTCCTATGCTAGATTTGTTCCAAACTTCCTGTTTTCATCACGGTGCATTCTGGGAAATGAAGTCTTTTAATTAACTCAAAGCTTCAGCTCTGAAATCATGAATGAAAATGATATTTAAAACAAACCTTTCTCTTAACTAATTAGAAACGTAACTTGTTTAATTTACTTCAACAGGATTTTGGTTTCAGAAAGGGCACTGCAATGAATATTGTCTACAAAGACAGCACTAAAACACATTTTGGCTCCCAAGAGGGCACTTTGGTGACTGTTTTGGCACAAGAGGACACAAAAATGGCACAAGTTTGAACTTTAGAGTTTGTTTTGGTACAAACACATATTCTGGTGTGCCTTTTCACTCAAGAGGGGACTTTTCCAATCAAACTTACCTCCCAAGTGTGCACTTAAGTGTCTTTTAGCATAAGGAAGAACTTCTGGGTGCGTTTTTCATACCCAAGAGAGCACTTAAGTGGGACAAGAGGAAACATTAACATATGTTTTGGCCATAGACCAGTGGTTGCCAACCTTTTCAAACTCAGGGCCCACTTATAAGTCTCGAAAATGTTTATTACCCACCTTCAACCCAATAAGTACGGAAGATTTTTTGTATATACACATTTGAATGTGTTTAATATCCTTTAAAACATAACTGAGTTTTTAAGAGTGTGAGAATGATTCTGTATATTTGTATCTTAGTTACTCTCCACTAAGATCACACTATACTGGAAATTATTTGGCGGCCCACTTGCAGTACCTTTGCGGCCCACCAGGGGGCCACGGCCCACAGGTTGGGAATCACTGCCATAGGCTATATGTAAAATGGACAGCATGGCTCCCTCTTTTGCCATTGTGCAGTTATGAAGACAAAAGAACCTCATTACTGGAGCCAGAATTGGTCACCACTGTGCAGCCAGAGTCTGTACAGTAAAAACTGAAGCATGCATGTTAGACTTTCTGACTTCCTCACCTCTCCAGGGATCTGCAGGCAGAGCGTTCAGGCACGAACAGAAAGGGAGATGAAAAAGACAGAGAGCCAAGGAGGGTTAGAGACGCACCGACAGAAGGAGGCAGCAGACGTTAGTGTGCAAAGATGTGAGAAGTTTAGTCCAAAGTGTGAGCTGGTAATAGTAGAAGACTCACCTGTACTCTCCAAAGGTCTCGTCTTTCATCGGTCGAGCCTCAGAGTCCACTTCTTTGTCTTCTTTGTCCTTCACTGAAGGATAAAACCTCAGAATCAAACTCTCACACACAGATTAATGTCTGTTTAATCTGTTTTTAGTTCAGAGTTTCGTCTTACCTGCGTATTTGCCGCCTTTCCTGCGTTTGATGAGGCAGAGGATGAGCAGTATGAGCACCAGCAGGATGATGGCGCTGATGAGTCCGATCAACCAGCCCTGTGTGGCGAAACCACCGGACAGTTCTGAAGGTTCTGGGAGACGAGAGAATTTTGGACGGGTTGAGTTTAAGACTTTAAACTTTTTGGGCCTGTCATAGAGAGCAGAGTATCATCTGCATAACAACCGAACTATAAACTATAAAAGTAGATGATTGCAGTGAGGCAGTGCATGCTGAAGTACAGACTTTTTGAAAGGCAGTCGCAAAGAGAAAAAAAGACACAAACAACCAATCTCATCACTGATGAAGGCGTAAAATTGTGTAGACATGTTCAGAACAGTAAAGCACAAATTTTTGCTTCATAAAAAAACACTAATCATGTTTTAAACAGACAATAGGGCAGATACCTTCATCGAATGGTGTTGTACTAAACCAGGTGGGCACTAAAATGTGTATTTTGGCTCACAAATGGGCAATTTATTACACTTTTTGGCTCCCAAGAGGGCACTCTATTGCAAAATTTGGCTCATAAGAAGGCACTCCAATGGACATTCTCACCCTGAAGACAGCATTTTAGTATGTGTTCTTGCTCCATGAAGGCACTTGAGCCCATTTTGGCCCCTTAGAGGAAGCTAAATCAACTATTTGGGCTTCCAAGAGGGCACTTTGTTGCATATTTTGGCTTCAAAGACGGCCAATGATTTGCTTTTTGCTCTCAAGGGAGCACACATATACGTATGTTTTGGCTCCCATAAGGGCACTATATAACATTTTTGGGTCTAAAGAGAGCACTTTGCATGGGTTTTTGCTCCCAAGAGGAAACTTTCTTTGCATTTTGGCTCCCAAGAAGGCACTTCAACAGGGTTTTGGTTCTGAAGAGGGCATTTTTGAGCACTACACTGCAAAAACGGAAATCTAAGCAAGTCATTATGTCTTAATAGTAGTTAAAATTGTTATCTTATTGTTCTTAATTTGAGCCACATTCACCAGACCAGGTCATAAAAATGTCTTACTTTAAGTTTTTTTAAGACAATAATGAGGTGTAAATTGCTTGTAACAAGTCAAAAAAATCTGCCAATGGGATAAGACGAATTCACCCGGGAAGTTTCTTGAAATTAGAAAGATGTCTTATAACAAGAATCTTTTATCTTATCCCATTGGCAGATTTTATTTTTACTTGTTACAAGCAATTGATGCCTCATTTTTGTCTTTAAAAACTTGAAATGAGACATTTTTATGACCTTGTCAAGTAAATGTGGCTCAAATCAAGAATAGTAAGACAAATTTTACGACAAATAAGACATAATGACTTGCTTAGATTTCACTTTTTGCAGTGCACGTATTTCAGTATTTGAGCCATTTGGGGTTTGCCCCTATCGGAAACACGTCACTGGCTCTGACCTTCAAGATTCTCACAAAGTCTTTCCTGTGAGCCAGGAGTTTGGCATCTTCTTGGAAACTTATGTGTGGTTGTTTTTTTTTTTTTTTTAACCATATCTGTTCTGTAGTGAATGTTGCTCAGTTTTGTTTGCATTTATAGATTCTGTATTGCACCCGCAAAGTCTCACTTTGAATATTTATGTTTGTTTCATGAAGCACCTCATTCTTAGACATTTTGAGTTCAGTGAAGATGAAGTTACCTGGTCCCAGAGTCTCGACGTCTCCCTCCCACTGGGTGTCGTTTCCCAGTTTGATCTCCAGTTTGTACTGTGTTCCTGGTTTGAGGCCTTTCAGCGAATAGAAACCCTGAGAGGAGTTCACCACCTCGGACTCTTTCCACTCACATCCAGCTACAGAAAACACACACACACACACACACATGAGTAACATTACAGTATCATATTCTGCTGGGACGTTCTCTCAAAGTACAAGTTGTACAAAGTGTTTCCATCTCATGTAACACACACAACAGGCCGGTAACTTCAGGACGTGTTCCTTTAATTATTAACAACACACTCCTCTCTCTCTTTCCGTTTCTCCATCCACTCTCATCCTTCACTTCATGAAGCATTAAAGATAAGTAAACACTCTCCCCTGTGCCCCTTTTTTTACCGCATTTCCTGGCGTAGCGGAAGTTAAAGGCGTAGTTTCTCTGTCTCTCTCCTGGCACCCATGTCAGGTTGAGCGACGTGTTCTCAGCATCGACGCTGACGTTATACGGAGGACCTGAAGGAAAACAAGAACACGGTTAGGAAATAGAAAAAGGGATGTGAAGTTAAAAGTGGAAACACGTCTGCGGGTTTGTCACCTCCATCCAGCATGGTGGCGCTCCGCCTCGTGATGGGCGGTCCTTCTCCTGCAGCCGTGCGTGCGATGACTTGGAAGATGTAATGGCTGTTTGGGTCCAGGTCGTCCAACTCAATGTGAGTCATGCTGGTGTCGCTGATTATCTCCATCTGCAGGGGGCTGTTCTTGCTCTCTGCTCGCCACACACAGACAGGAAGTGGACATAAGAGAAAATTTTGGCGTGCATTCTCGCCCTCAAATGGGAATTTTTAAGGTTCTGGCTTCAAAATAGGGCACCTCAACAAACTTTTGCTCCTAAGAACACACTTCATCAACTGTTTAAGCACCAAAGAAGCCACCTTAGCACGAGTTCCGGATCGTAAGATGACATTTTATTGCACATTTTGGCTCCCAAAAGGGAACTTTAGAATGTGTTTCAGGTCTAGAGAGGCCACATTATTGTGTTTTGGCTTCCAAGAGAAAACTTAACCTAAGCTGAGTTGTGGTTCCTAAGAGGTCACTTTGTCATGTATTCTGGATCCCAAGAGAGCAATTTAACCCATTTAAGCTTCCATTGGGCACTTAAGCACAGGTACAGCTCCTGAAAGGGCACTTAGTACGTGTTTTGGCTCCCTAGAGGACATTTTTTCTTGCACATTTTGGCTTCCATAGGGTACTTTGGCAGGTTTTTGAAACCCAAGAGGAAACTTCTAATGGGTTTTGGTTCCCAAAGATGGCAGTTAAATGTTTGTTTTGGCTCCCAAGAGGACACTTTGTTGTGCATTTAGCCCCAGAAAGGGCACCTCAGCTGGGTTTTAGCTTCTAAAAGAGCATTTTAAAGTATTTTAGTTCTTGGAAGGACACTTTAACCTATTTTGGATCCCAAGAGGACAGTTAAATGTTTGTTTTGGCTCCCAAGAGGACACCTTTTGTGCATTTAGCTCCAAATAGGACACCTTAGTTTTTGTTTTGAGCTCTGTAGCATGTGTTTTGTTTCTGGGGAGGGCACTTTAACCTGTTTTGGATCCCAAGAGGACACTTTTTTTGTGCATTTAGCCCTAGAAGGAGCACCTTAGCTGGGTTTTGGCTCCCAGGAGAGAGTTTAAATGTGTTTTAGGCTCACAAAGACAGAACTGTAGCATGTGTTTTGTTTCTGGGAAGGACACTTTAACCTATTTTGGATCCCAAGAGGGCATTTAAATGTGTGTTTTGGCTACCAAAGTGAAATTTTTCTACCACATTTTGGCTTCAATGGGGCACTTTGGAAGGGTTTTGGCACCCAAGAGGAAACTATAAAGTGTTTTGGCTCCCACTGGGTTAGTTCAATTTGTTTTTGCTCCTGAGAGGACACTTTTTGTGCATTTAGCCTATAAAGGGCAACTCAGTATGTGTTTTGGCTCCCAAGAGGATACTTTTTCTTGCACATTTTGGCTTCCATGGGGCACATTTGCAGGTTTTTGGCACCCATGAGAAAACGTTTAATGGGTTTTTGGCTCACAAGGAGAGCTCTGTAGCATTTGTTTTGGTTCTGGGGAGAGCACTTTAACCTGTTTTGGATCCCAAGAGGACACTTTTTTTTGTGCTTTCAGCCTAAAAAGGGCACTTTAGTTTTTGTTTGGGCTCCCAAGAGGATACATTTTCTTGCACATTTTGGCTTCCATGGGGCACTTTGGCAGGTTTTTGGCACCCATGACAAAACTTGTAATGGGTTTTGGATCCCAAAGAAGGCGGTTAAATGGCGTTTGGCTCCCAAAGGACGTTTTTTTTTTTTTTGCATTTAACTCCAAATAGGACACCTTAATATGTTTGGGCTTGAGAGGAAATTTTTTTTCTTGAACATATTGGCTTCCATGGGGGTTTTGGGATCCATGAGGAATGTTTGAGGTTTTTTGCTTCCAAGAGGACACTTTTTTGTGCATTTAGCTCCTGAAAAGGCACCTTGGTTGGGTTTTGGCCCCCAAGATAGAATTTTAATGTGTTCTTGGCTCACAAAAAGAGCACTGTAGCATGTATGTTGGTTCTGGGAAGGACCCTTGAGATCATTTTGGATCCCAAAAGGACACTAACATGTGTTTTGGCACTCAAGAAGGCACTTAATTATGTTGGGCACAAAGAGGAAGTGGTCAGAAAACACGTTCTTCAGCAGTGTGAGTCAGGAGTCAAGAGAAGTGAACCTACCCTGTTGGTACAGAACCACGTAGTCCTTGAGGATCCCGTTGGTGTGAACAGGGGGGGTCCAGTAGAGGATCAGGGACTTCTCTGTGGGACTCTCGAATGTGAGAGACGCAGGAGGACCAGGAGCTGCACAGGGACACGGGAATATGCATCATTTGAAGCTTCTGATGAATGTTGGACTAGTTTCTCGACTTCTGATGTCACTCACCTCCTTCTGGAGTGACGAAGAGGTGCGGCTTGGAGCGAGGCCCCTCCCCTTTGCTGTTCATGGCGGTCATGGAGAGGTCGAAGCGGGAGAAGAGCTGCAGCCCCGTCACCTCCTCCCACGTCTTCGTACCTAAGACCAGCACCTCCCTGGTGTCTCTGTGCCTCTCTCTCCCTCGCTCCGGTCGCTCCTCCTTCTCCTCCTCGTGATGCGAGTTACCCAGAGACCTCCTGACGCGCCCCATCTGAGGACCCAACCTGCGGATGTAGATCTGACACGGAGGCACAGAAAACGACAGACTCTGTTAACGTCAGCGGGTGAAAAGTCAGAACGTTCCTGACGCCTCTGACCGCTCTCGGTACCTTGTATCCCGTCAGTTTTCCTCGCACGTTCTGGGCTTCGTTCCACTTCACTCGCACCGTGCTGTTCATCACCGTGGTGGAGACTCCGGACGGAGCTTCTTCAGGCACTGAGAGAGAGAGAGAGAGAGAGAATTAGACTGCTGTTAAAAGAAAATTAAACTTTAGGTCCAAGGAAGTTGATCAACTCCTTTATAATTTTCCTTTCATAGAAATGACTTTTAGACATGTTGACCTGAAGATAATCTCATTTATGATGATTTTCAACCACAATAACTTTTCTTTTTCCAGGATACGGGTCCAAATTTAGTTCTTTGGTAATGGACTTGTGCCCTGACATGGTTGTCGTGGCAACTTGATCCGTTCTGCACATGTACAGAAAGCATCCACATCCGCTCGTCGGCTCAACAACCCGTTTTATGGCAGCAACAAGTCAGGCAACTGGACTTTTTCCACTATATGTATCATTTTTCTCTGTTTATTTATGCCTTGCTGTGTTCACTGTCTTTCATACGGAGGCCCTAAAGGGACAAGAAAAGGTAAGAAAAATAATAATTTCACGTGCGCACTTAAAACTTTTACGTGCTCACCTGAAATTAATTTTTTTTTTAACCTTTTCTTGTCCCTTTAGGGGCTCCGTACTTTCAATATGTCTGTGTCTTTGATTTAATTGAAAACGAACAACCTAATAAAGAAAGAAATAACTTAACCAATTCATAAATAAATAAATACAACTTAATAATGGGGGTTATTTCGATTGTGGAGATGATGATAATATTCCCAATGGGGATGTAGAGGATAAATAATCTAAAGAATCTTTATTTCTGTTTGTTTGTGTTGTGAATCATTAAACTCACAGAAACTGAGGGAATCTGCAAATTTTGAGACCCATATGAATTTTGAACATAAATTCAATAACGCATACCTTCTTGAACAAAAGTTCTGGAATAATGAACCATAATTTAACCTTTTCTTTTATACAAATCTTTTAAAGCAATAACCTATAAAGATTGTATTGGCTTTATTAAAATTGAACACACATACAAAATAAAGGCAAGTGACGTTACTGCCCTCTACTGGTCTGGAGGTGAAGTCCAGTTTTTGAATAAAAAAAAAAATTGGCACTGGAATAATTTGCAGTATTTTCACGGGACTTTAAGCTTTGGTGGAAATGTAGAACGACAGGCAATAAGAACCATTTTAGAAGGTTGAGGTTTTCTGGGGGGCTGGGCCTGAAGAGAATCCCATTTGAGGAACTTTTTGGGAAACTTTTCCAGTGACTGGAGACTTTTTTAGGGACAAGGAACAAAATTTAGTTCTGGGTTGATTGATTTCACTTTTAAAATGGCTTTATCTTTGGGATAGAAGCCTCCAAAGATTTACAAACTTAAAGGGACAGAGCAGAGATCCACAGATTGTCTGCACTGATGTCTTACTGCCCTCTACTGGTCTGGAGGTGAAGTGCAGTTACTCTTATTTATTCTCCTTATGCCACAGGATTGACTTATATCATTTTTTTTTTACGGGACTTGAGGCTTTGGTGGAAAACAATGAGCTAAAAGAATCATTCAGTTCCTGGAAGAATAGTTTCAGGAGCATAAAAAAAGAACCTTTAGCTTTAAAAATCAGGCCCTTTGTTTACATATTAAATACAGTGAAGACACACTGTGAGATTTTGGTGTAAACTTACAGCAGAATCCCAACAGTGATGAACTGTATTTTCATATAACAGTGTGATACTGTAACAAGCAATGCATTTTAGGAATTTTAACCCTCGCCCAAGGTCCCAACTGTCCCAAAATTGAATTTTTGAGCAGGTCAAATACAATTTCAAAGCAAATAAATTCAGTTTCAAAACCTTAAATTAAATTTCAGATCCTACTTTTCAAATTCTATTTCCAGAGGAACAAATCTCAGCTTATTGACGTCCATTAAATATCTTCTCTTTGTTGTGTTTTCAATTGAATGTAAGCTGAAGAAGTTTTGCAAATCATTGTTTTCTGTTCCAACTCAGTGAGGTGGATGTCGCGCTGATGCAACAGTGACCTCTGACCTGTCTGTTCAGATTTGTCTCGTTCTGTAACTTAACTACAATCAGGACAGAAACGCTGACATATTTGAGCTCAATGAGGAACTCCTGACTCTTGACCTTAAAGTAATTAAATCTGTAAAATTCACATAAGTCACGGAATTCAGGACACAAAGCAGGAATTCATCTCCACAAGTTGCCGAACAGTTTTTTTTTTTTTTTTATTATTAAAGTGGAGAGAGATTAGATTTGACATTTAGCAGAAAGAGCCTCACTGTCATGAACTTGTTTAGGAGAGATTCTGGACTCGATTATTGAAGTTTAGCCCGACTTAACCCCAGAAACATCAGACGATAAGTTCAGTCAGATTTGGTTTCTCTGTGTTTTCGTTTCTATCATCAAAGTGAAACTATAAAGGAACAATAGAGCGACCATTTCACTCTGTGTCCAATCAGATAGAGCAGTGGTTCCCAAAGTGGGGGTCGGGACCCTTTTGGGGGTCGCGAGACATTGATAGGGGGTCTTGGAATGTGTCCCAAAATCGAAAACTATGAACAATTCATGAACATTTTATCCATTATTGTGAGAATAAAAGCAAAAATTGGGGTGAGAGATAATATAAAATTATGCAAACAGAAAATGTTTTATCTGTTTTTCACATTTCTTTGTTCAAGTTTGATTCCGTGAACTCAGCAAGTCGGTAAATTTTCTATCGATCAGTTAAATTAAGTATCCTCAGGGAGGGTTTTGTTGGTTTTTGTCTGTTTTTGGATTGTCCCATTAGTGTTGTACCACAGCAGGGGGTCACCAGTCCCTAACGCTGCTATTTTGGGGGTCACAGGCGGAAAAGTTTGGGAACCCCTGAGATAGAGCATCAAAACACGGATGATAAAATGACGTACTGTCCTCTCCTGAGTGTCCGATCTCTGGGTCCGGCTCTGGCCCCGCCCCCAACGAGTTCACAGCCTGGACTTTGATCTCGAACGGCGTGTAGGTTCCTGTGTCGTTGACTTGAAACGGCGGCCCGAGGACGTAGGCGTCCTCCCAGTGCACGCTCGACCCTCCAGACTTCCTCCACGACACCTTGTACTGGAAATCCTGACCGTTGTGTAAGTGTTTGTCCATTTCCTGCAGAAACACACAGGACGGTGTGAATGAAGCGCGTTTGAATTATTCATGGGAGCATGTTCACGCTCAGACCGAAGTACTTACATCCCACGTTATGGTCAGAGTCTTTGGGTCGGTCGACTCACTGCGCACGTTTCCAGGGTTCATGCTGGGAACTGGAGGAAACAAACAAAGAGGGAGCTGAATCTTTCATTTAGTGTAAATTATAAGTCAGATGTTTTAGCTTCAAGCCTGGAAACAAATCTGTGTGAGGATTTACAAAGCTGAGAACTCAATCTACGAAATCTTATTTTTCTTTTTCATCTTCATAAAAAGTTTAAAAAAAATGTTCAAAAGCCACCATGGATAATTTCATTTTCTGCGTAAAACATTTTATAGTACATACAGCCCAAATGTTATGAAAAATAATGAACTTTTACATGACTAAAGACCAAAAGAGGACTCTCTACCAAAAACCACAAAGTAGCTTCATAACCCAAATAATTATTTAAAACACCCCCTCTCTATTTGAAGTAAAAAAAAACAGGGTATCACTTTAGATTAGGGAACACATATTCATTAATTTGTAGTCAATAAGTAATAAATAGGAGTTAATATATGGAAAAGTCTGAATTCATGCTGCAATAGAAGTAGAATAAGGGGTTAATGCGTGCTTAATAAATACTAATTGGCTACTTATATGAATGTTTATAAGCACCTAGTTAATGATGAATATGTTCCCTAATCTAAAGTGTTACCAAAAATAGTATAATGGCAACATAAAATATGTATTGGAGCCAATTTCTGCCAGTGACAATAACAAAATGAAAACAGGCTTTGTTGAGATTTATCTGGGTTTTTTTGGCAGATACAAAGTCAATTTTTTTAGAGAAAAGGGCAAAGTTTTAACTTCTGCCTCAAAATTTTGACTTTGATGTCTCAACTTATTGACTTTCATCTCAAAATTTTGACAGTTCTTCTCAGAATTTGAAATTGTGACTTTTTATCTGAAAAATTTGACTTTTTATTGTAGAATTTTGACTTTGCCATCTCAAAATGTCAATTATTTCATCTAAAAGTTTTGACTTTTAAACTCAAAACTTTTCTCTGAATAAAATCTTTACAATGAAGGAGGCAAGGCTTTGTTTTTTTTTGGGGCAGCTGCCACCCTATGCCCCCCCCCCCCCCGAGTAGATCCGCCCCTGCTATGAGAAAATAAACTGTTTTATGTTGTAACATGAGACTGACACAAGATGGCAGTGTTTACATATGAAATACTTGCTGTACCAACCCTCCAAATGTTTCAAAATAAAAGCCAGGTTTAGAAATGCTGGTGAACTGCAAATCATGCTTTTATTTTGAAGGGGACTCATGGAGACAATGAGAAAAGTTAGAAATAAAGTGAAGTTAAGTTTACTCGTCCACCAGGCAGAGTAGAGGGAACTCAGCCACTACAGCACGTACAACAAAACGTGATTGATTAATATCCATATGCCCAATAATTTATGTAAATTATTAAAGTATCAGATGATTTCTTTTTTTCCATTTAGACGAATATCAAATCCATTAAACTATACAGACTTTGTACAGTTAAAAAAATTAAAGATGTGTCTGCTTTTGGGTGCACAACTATGGAATGGACTACAAAAAATAAATAAATAAAGATGAGTAATTCTATGTTAGTTTTTAAGAAGACTTAAAAATCTAAAAATATCAAAGGTTACAATGAAATTTGATTGAATTTAATTTTTCAGTTGAAGCCTTCATGTGTTGAAATAATGTCCTATGTACTGATGTTTGTTGTGAATTATTTAGTTAATCCTTCATTCTTTTTTGGTTGCTGTCTGTTTTCTTTTTTTGTATAAACATAATTTTATTTATTCATTATTTTAACATAAATAAAGCATTCATTCATTCATTCATTCATTCATTCATAACAGTGGATTGTTAGAGTCGCCGTCCACCTACCAGCAGGTGGCGTGCTGCGGTGCTCCGAGGGCAGACTGGGCTCGCTTTTCCCCAGCTCATTGACGGCGACGACCCTGAAGCGGTACGTGCAGTACGGATGGAGTTTCAGCTGACGGTGGTTGAAGTCCCCGGGAACTTTCTCAAGCTCCTCCCACTTCCACTTGGCCTGCTCCGAGTGCTGCTCCTCTCTGACCTCCACGATGAACTCTGAGGGAGGGAGACACCGTGAGGTTAAACCTGTTTCCTGTGAAGAGTTAAGAACAGGTGTGTGACGGCGTTATCAGTGTTTTATTACCCATGATGGGGCTGTTGTGGGCGCTGCCGGGGATCCAGCTGAGGGTGACGCTGTGGTCGTCGATGTCGGTCAGAGTCAGATCTTTGGGCGGGTCCGGCCGTGCTGAGGGCGGAGACACAAACTATGAGTGTTTGACCTTTATCATTCCTGAGTATCTCTCTAAAACACACACACACACACTCTTACACACCTACGACAGTGATGGAGCCGGCGGCCTTGGCGTTGTCCAGGTCGGTGCTGACCTCACAGGTGTACTGTGCGTTGTCGCTTGGATGGACGCCCATCACTTTTAAGGTGCCGTTCTTGAAGATGGTGTATCTGCAATAACAAGAGTGTAGATCAAATTTGAGAGCAATAAATATGAGAAATAAAACCAGCTTTAACCTTTTAATTACGAATGTGCCGGCACTGACATTCGCACAATCGCACTGCAAAAAAAGGGAGTCTGAATATAAGATAAAAATACTAAATTTGATGGAAAAATATCTTAAAACTAGTGAAATGATCCGTCCGTGCAGCAAGAAAATTTCACTTGACTAGAAATCTTGAAATAAGACTGATAAATCTAACAAACAAGATGGCTTTGATAAGTATTTTCAGATCTTAAAACAAGAAGAAAATGCTCATTTTTAGATGAAAATTCTTGAAAACAAACTTCCTGAAGAAGAATTTTAAGTGAAATATACTGAATAAGTTTTTCTGCGGTCCTAGAAATGTGTTTCCAGCCTGAGTTGAGGCTTGAATTGTTGCTAATCTTTATAAACACTAAACCATGCCTTGTTTGTACTGTACAATAGGCGTGAGTAGCTGATTATCTTTCTCCTTTACTTCCTGTTTCATTTTTTATGTCATGAAGAAGATAAAACATCCTTGAGTGGCTTTTGTGCAAAGAGAGGGAGAAGCTGTGAGATGCTGGAGAATCTAGTGATGCTGTTAATACCTCTTTTTTACTAAATAAGAGAAAAAATCTCACAAAAGAGAGAAAAACTTGATCTGTTCATGTTTGCTAATGTTCACATTTTCAGCTCATCCTGTACAATTTTTTCAATATGTTTATTTGAAGTGTTTTTTTTCTTCACTAAACCTCCAACCAGAATCAGATTCAGAATCTTGGCAGATTTTTTTTGACTTGTTACAAGCAATTTACACCTCATTTTTGTCTTAAAAAAAACTTGAAATAAGACATTTTTATGACCTGGTCTGGTGAATGTGGCTCAAATTAAGACCAATAAGTCAATTTTTACTACAAATGAGACATAATGACTTGCTTAGATTTCCGTTTTTGCAGTGAGTATGTACGGTCTACTTAAAATGTGTGGTATATACATGATGAGATAGGTGTGGAATATTGCACAAGTACTGACATAAATGAATTATAAATTATGGATATCACCCAACATCCGATTCTCTGTTTGGGTTTTTCTTCAGTTTAAAGTGTTTTTCTTTCACATAACATGCAGTAAATTGGAAATAACACCAGATATTGAAAGTTCAAAGTATTAAAAAAAAAATAGCCTATGCATTGACACGCGGGACATTTTTTGACTGTTTTATGGTCGAGATAAGCAAAATAGTCAGGGCAGGTTTTTTGGGGCTCAGGGGTTAAAGGGTTAAATGTGTGTGTGTGTGTGTGTGTGTTTACTTGAGCGGCGATGTCTCCAGCAGCTCGTGTCCGTTCTTCTTCCACTCGATCTTGAACTTGTCCAGACGAGGGTCGATGAAGAAGCTGCAGTCCAGCAGAGCGTTTGTCCCTCGGAGCACGCGGACGTCCTGAGGGCTCGTCAGGATGGTGGTTTGATCTGACAGGAGCGAGAAAAAACACAACCACAGCACTTTTATTCAAACTGAGCTCACATTAAAACCCAACGCACGCACACACACACACACACTGAGAGCGGGTAAAAGTTCAGCTGTTAGATTTTTCCTTTCTTTCATCATCACTTTCATCCATCCTTCAAATTATGACCCATCTCGTTCTGTTTCCTGGATCAATTTAAACGTTTTGAAGCTAATTCTCTCTGCGGATCAATCCGGAACCATTTAGGAATAATTACCCACTTTACAGCCACATTCAATATTTTCAGGAAGTTTCTGTCATTTCCTGTTAATTCTTCAGAGACACATTCAATAACTCGATAACCTCTGAAAAATAATGTCTCTTAATATTCATCCCTTTGAAAATAGGCGATCGTTTCTATTGGAGGAGAAAATAAATTTCCCCTTTTTAGACTTTTAGTAGAGTTTACACTGTTTCTCAGCTGCAAAAATCTTAAGGAGCAGACTTTTTAAAGGGCAGTGGTAAAAAAATGGCACTTGTTATAACCAGCCAAAGAGCAGATTTGTGCTTTTTATGAAATTCTAATTTTAGCTCTAATTTTATGAATTCCTGTTTTCCTGGGTTTTAAGAGCTGGAAGCCCAATTTATGTAAAAATAAACAAATGAATACTTGAAATTGTTTAAACTGTGAGCCCTGAATCTATAATCTATGAAAGTTTAACTTTTTGAATGGAAATATGGAAATAAATAAACTTTTCCATGATATTCGAATTTTTTGGAAAGGGTTTGTATAGTGTCGGCATTTCTTAAGAGTTTATGACACTAAAATCTCACAACTACACGATGGAATAAATGAACTAACTGAGTCAGAAGTAGATCAGCAACTCCCGATACAACTAATTCACTTCTGATATATGATACTGCTATTCTTTTTGTGCTGTTAGATACGCCAATGTTTGTCAATTATTTTTTCTCATGCTTTTTGTTTTAATGGAGTTTGGTGAACTTTAAGGAAGTCATCGACGGCTGTTTATGGTTTGAAAAAAGTATTATCACAGAAAAAAAAGTCTATAAAAACAGCCCAACTGATGTGACAGTCGATCAGCAACTCATGTTTTTTCTGTGGTTAAAAAAACAACTGTTTTTTTATGGATTTATGGATTTAAAAGAACCAATAAACAAACAACAGGGTGTAACCAAAACCCCAAGGTGTATGAAATAAACACAACAACTAAACCAAAAGTAGATCAGCAACTCCCGGGCTCTACAAGGTGAAATTATAGATTTTTTTAACGGAGTTTATTGGACTTAATGGAAGCAATCAATAGTTGGTAATGGTCTGAGAAGGGTTTTCGGTTTTACCCCAATAAAAAAAGTCTGTGATACACTATAATTGATTTTGTGGTAGACCAGCTACTCCCATGTTCTGCAGTTTTTATGTTTTCTGGGGTTTGAAAGATTTGATTGAGCCACCAACAGCTGTTTCTGGGGCGAAAAAGTGGTTTTAAAAAACCTGAAAAGTCAATAAAAACACGACTGGTGCAACAGTAAGTCAGTGATGTGTGTGTGTGTGTGTGTGTGAGTGTTACTAACTGAAAACATCCAGGTGAGCGGTGATGGTGATGTTGGTGTTGTCCACGCCGCAGGTGTAGGAGCCGCTGTCTTCGTGCTCGGCCTCTGACAGTTTGATCGTCCCGTTGGTCAGCAGAGAAACACGAGGGTGTGACAGGAGGGGACGCTCCAGCTCATCCAGCCTTCAGGGAACACACACACACACACAGACACACACACACACACACACACACACACACACACACACACACACACACATATATATATTGATCTCCAGACGTCAATACTTGCTGCTGCTGCTGCTTAATGAGTCTTTGCTCCAACATAACACACTCAGACATTTAAGGACAGTAAAACAGTTACGAGAGGGTGAGGTCAATAAAGAATGAGAGGAGACAGAGAGCATGATGGGAGTGTAATGTTTGAGATCACACTCAGCAGATCTGTTTATGTGTTAGTCTCAAGTCTTTACAGCAGCAATCGAGTATATACACTTAAAAACGATAATTTTCAAAGAAGAATAATGAAATACTGAATTATTGTGTCAAATAAATAAAAACAAAAACCTCATAAGAACTGAAGGAAACACTCTGCATGCAGCCACCAGAGGGCGCTGCTGAATTTGAAGTAAATACATGAAGCTGAAGAGGTTTAGATAGTTTCTTATTCAAATAATTTATAATTTATAAGGAATTTATTAAACATATAGATGCTGAGGTAATTCATTCCCTTCTTTTCCTTCACCTTTTTTCATCTTTCTTTATTTAACTCCCTTTCTTGTCCTACTCTTTAAAACTTTTCTCCATGAATATTTCTTTATCATTTTAATTTTTCCTACAAATTCTATTTTTCCTGTTTCTCATTTTCTTTCTTTCTTTCTTTCTTGTATCTTTAGTCTTTTTCTTATTCTCTGTTTTCTTAAAACCAATCATTGATTTTATCAACCTTACCTTAACACACGTAACTTAACCTTACCTAACTTTAACCTAAACTAACCTAACCCTACCTAAGTCTAATCTAACCTAACCTAACCTAACCATTACTTACCTTACCTAACCTAACTTAACCTAACTTAACCCAACCTAACCTAAACTTTAACCTAAATGAACCTAACCCTACCTAGGTTAGGTGAATCTAACCTAACCAAACCTAACTTAACCTAAAAAGACCTTACCTACCTTACCTAACCTAACCCTAACCTAAACTTATCTTACCTAATCTTATCTCGACCTAACCTAACCTAACCAAACCTTATCTCAACCCAACCTAGCCTAACCTAACCTTTCCTAACCTAACCTGACCTAACCTAACCTAACCTAACTTTACCTAACCTTATCTCAACCCAACTTAACCATACCTAACCTAACCTTGCCTAACCTTATCTCAACCTAACCTAGCCTAACCTAACCTTATCTCAACCCAACCTAGCCTAACCCAACCTTTCCTAACCTAACCTGACCTGACCTAACCTAACCTAACTTTACCTAACCTTATCTCAACCCAACTTAACCATACCTAACCTAACCTAGCCTAACCTTATCTCAACCTAACCTAGCCTAACCTAACCTTATCTCAACCCAACCTAGCCTAACCCAACCTTTCCTAACCTAACCTGACCTGACCTAACCTAACCTAACTTTACCTAACCTTATCTCAACCCAACTTTACCATACCTAACCTAACCTAGCCTAACCTTATCTCAACCTAACCTAGCCTAACCTAACCTTATCTCAACCCAACCTAGCCTAACCTAACCTTTCCTAACCTAACCTAACCTGACCTAACCTAACTTAACCTAACTTTACCTGACCTTATCTCAACCCAACTTAACCATACCTAACCCAACCTAACCTAACCTAGCCTAACCTTATCTCAACCTAACATAACCTAACCTAACTCATCTAACCTAACCTAGCCTAACCTAACCTAACCCAACCTAACCTTATCTCAACCTAACCTTACCTAACCCTTGCACTAACCTAACCTAACTAACCTAACCTAACCTCTCTCACCTAACCTACCCTTATCTCAACCTAACCTAACCTAACCCTAACACTAACATAACTCACCTAACCTAACCTAGCCTTATCTCATCCTAACCTGATCGTGGTCAGAGCGTTGTGTTTGTGTCTCTCACCATGTGACTCGAGGTCGTGGCGAGCCGAAGGATTCACAGTGAAGCATGATGTCTCCTCCCTCAGTGACTCGGTACCTGATCCCGTCAGAGGACAAGATCTGAGGCTCCAGCTCTGTCAGACAGAGAGAGAGAGAGAGTCAGGAGTTAGGAGTGTGTTCAGAGAGTATTTTCAGAGTTAATTCAGGGTGTAAAGCTGTGAGTGGAGCTGGACGAACCGACGACGTGCAGGAAAGTGTTGATGAGGATGGAGCCGTGTTTGTTTGTGGCTTCACACTGATACACAGCTGTGTCTGCATACACAACGTCCCTCAGGATCAACACACCCTCAGACACACTGCGGCGAGGTTCATCATCCACTTCTGCACCGGAAAAAGAGAGGGGGAGAAAAAGAGGAGGAGGGGGAGTCGGTGAGTTTGTCAAAGAGAAACTTTCCTCACACAAAGAAATGTTTGACCAGGAAAACGTCGACCAACAGGAGGAACTGCAGCTGCTTCACTAACACCCCCCCCCCCCCTTCTCTCTCTGTGCTGGTCTTTCTCTGTGTTATTAAACCTGTAGAAGATTCCAGAGTGAAAGAAGAAGCCGTACTTGTGATCAGCTCTCCGTTTATCCTCCAGGTCACAGTTGGAGTTGGGATCCCTTCAGCCTGACAGTCCAGACGAACAGTTTCTCCAGGAGCGTAGATCAGATTCTGAGGCTCCTTCACCCAGTACGGCGCCGCTGGAGAAACAGACACAAAAATGTTTATGATTTAACATCTTCAGCTCTTAACTCCGCAGTCCAGTTCTTCAAGAATGAGACAGAAACATGATTACATCAGTGGAAAGAGTCTGTCAGAGATCACAACAGGTCCATTTTTTTATGCATCGTTTGGCTCCCAAGGGTCAGGTTTATGAGGTGAACACACACTTTTGCTCCTGAGAGTCAATATTAAATGAAGTTTGGCTCCAAGAAGGACACTTTGGTGCTTGTTTTGGCTCCCAAGATGAAACTTAGTGCAAAACATGGCAGTTTATCATGTTTTGGCAACCAAGAAGGCCCTTGAGCATGTGTTTTGGCTCCTGAAAGGATTGACTATCAAGTTTTTCCAACCAAAGGGCAGAGACGTATGGCAATCCAACCAGAAGTTCACTTTTTGCAAATTCTTTAAGCCCCCAAAAGGTCACTTTTACACATGTTTTAGCTCAAAAGAGATCACAATTGCACATGTTTTAGCTCAAAAAAGGACAATTTTGCACATGTTTTAAATCCGAAGAGGGCACTTTTGCAAATTTTCCGCTCCTAAGAGGTCACTGTTATGAATGTTTTAGCTCAAAAAAGGTCACTTTATTGCATGTTTTGGCTCCAAAGAGGGCACTTTTACACATTTTGGCTCCCAAGAGGATACTTTTTTGCATATTTTGGCTCCAAAGAGGACACTTTTGCACAATTTGGGTCCCAAGTGAGCCATTTTGCACATGTTTCTGCTCCACATAAGGTTCTTTTGCACTTATTTCGGCTCCCAAGAGAACATTCTAGCTCATGCTTTAGCTCCTGACAAAGCACTATCTCATTTTGTCTTCCAAGAGGGCAGATAAAAAAGTTTAACTTGACAAAGGGGCAGATTAGTTTGGTCCCCCAACTAGGAGGGCACTCTTACACATTTTAGCTCCAATGAGAACATTTTGGCTCCAATGAGAACACTTTTGTAAATGTTTTGGCTCCCAAAAGGTCAGTTTGTCTTTTTCTAACCAGCTAAAGAGGCAGAATAATGTGATTACCATTGAGAGTCAAATTTATTGAGGTTTGGGTCCAAGAAGGATATTTAGGTACATGTTTTGGCTCCTAAGAATGCACTTTAGTGCAATTTGGTTCCAAGGAGAGACATTAAGCAAGTTTTGGCTCCCAATAGAGCACTTGAGCATGTGTTTTGGCTCCTAGAGCTCAGATTATCTTGTACTAAACAGCCAAAAGGACAGATCGATGAGGTCAGCATGGGGTTTTGTCTCTGAGAGTCATTCTTTTTAAGTTTGGCTCCAAGAAAGGCCCTTTGGGGCGTGCTTTGGCTCTCAAGAAGAGAACTTTAGGCTCATGTTTTGGCTCCCAAGGGGTCAGATTTTCTTGTTTTAACCAGTCAAAGGGTTTATGAGCACACACCTTTGCTCCTGAGTTTACCTCATTGTAGTTTGGCTCCAAGAAAGGCAAATTAGGGCTTGTTTTGACTCCCAAGAGGGTGCACTTTGGCACATTTCTACTGTCAGGAGGGCACTTTTGAATGTTCGGCACCTAAAAGAGCACGTTATTACATCCATCTTGCCAAATGGGGCAGATTGGTGTGGTTCCCCAACCAGAAGGGCACTTTAACACACATTTTAGCTCCTAAGAGGGGCACTATTGCAAATGTTTTGGCTCCAAAAGGTCAGATTGTCTTGTTTTAACCAGCTAAAGGAGCAGATTAATGTCATTATCATGGGTTTTTTCTCCTGAGAATCAATTTTATTGACATTTGGCTCCAAGGAAGGCACTTTAGGGCTTGTTTTGACTCCCAAGATGGCACGTAATCATGGATTTTTCAATAATTGGGCTGAGCTCACCACTACAGCAGGTATCAGTATCTAACTTTTACTCTCTTCATCTCAACCTGCTGAACATCTTTGACTTTTCTCCTCTTACCTTCCACAGAGACGGTGAAGGAGTGAGAGACGGAGCCGTGGCTGTTGGAGGCTCTGCACTCGTACTCTCCGTCGTCTTCCTCCGTGATCCTGTCGAAGTGAAGCCAGCGGTTGTGGTTTTCCAGCTGTGCGCTCGTTTCCTCTAGGCTGCCATCTTTCTTCTTCCACTCCACCTTTGGAGTCGGTCTGCAGAGAAAAGAGAGAGACAGAGAGAGAAAGATGAGATTAGCTCAGGATGGATGGATCAGGAGAGACACGGGAAACAAACATGATGCTGATAATGATGATGATGATGTAATCTCCTGTTTCCTCATTAAGATAAAAGTGAAATGACTCATTCATCAGGACAAAGAGGATCATCATATTGACTCAGGTGGTTTAAACTGATCTTGGAAACCAAGATTAGAGCTGAAAACATGATTCACTTCATGGATTGTTCCAGAATTAACTGGATTCAGACTCTGGAGACTTTTGGTTTTTGGGGCCACAAACAGATTTTTGTGTCCAGCTCAATAACTCAAAAACTTGAGACTCAAGAAGAATTTACAAAGAATGGCATCCAAGACATGTGCATAACTTCTTTTATTAGGGGGAACAAAATCTCCATGAATCAGCCCCTGAGACTCCCTGTGAGCTACAACAGACATGAAGTATGGAGAATTTACATTTTGGACTTAAAAACCTTGAGATTAAAAAGGTTAAAATCCGTAAAGAGTAATGAAAGAGACTCACAGGCCTTTGGGGATACACTCCAGAGTGACGCTCTGCTCCCTCAGAGCCAGAACTGAGGAGTGAGATCCTTTTGGGGTGAAGAGGTGAGGTCTTTTTTCATGAGGCACGTCGTTATCTGTGACAGAGACGGAGGAATGAACACGAACAGGACTCAGAGGGAACGTGGGGTTAAAACAGAATCACCAAACATCTTCCTTTTTTTTGGCAGAAAAATTATGTCCAGTATTTTTCTCAGCTTGTTCTACTGATGCACCAACCTCAAAGTCAAAATTATGACATAAAAGTTGAAATTTTGAAATAAAAAGTTAAAAGTTATGAGATAAAAAGTTAGAATACTGAGATAAATAGTCAAAAAATTGAGATAATGGCAACAAATTGAATAAAAAGTCAAACTTTTGAGATGAAAAGTGAAAGTTATGAGATGAAAAGTCCAATTTTTTGGGTGAGAAGAAAGAATTATAGGTCAATATTTTGAGATAAAAAGCAAAGTTGAAATTAAGGAAAAGTCATTAATTTGAGGTAGTGTCAAAATTTGAAATAAAAAGTCAAAATTTTGAGATTAAAAAGTCAAATAATAAGAACGAAGGTTAAAATTTTGAGATAAATAGTCATATTATTAAGATAGTAGTCAAATTTTGAGATTATATAGTCAACTCTAAGAGGTCAAAGGTTGATTTTTTTGGATAAAAAGTCAAAATCTCACATTAAAATGTCAAACTTTAAAATCAAAAGTCAATATTTTGAGATTAAAAAGTCAAATAATAAGAAAGAGGGTTAAAATGTTCAGATAAAAAGTCATATTATTGAGATAGAAGTCAATTTTTTTGGATAAGATGTCAAAATTGATGTTGGAAGTCAAAGTTTTGAGAAAAAAAAGGCAAAGTTATGGGATGAAAAGTAAAAAAATTTGAGATTAAAAAGTCAAACAATAAGAAAGGAGGTTAAAATGTTGAGATAAAAAGTCATTTATGAGAGAAAAGGTCGCAATATTTAGTTAAAAAAGTCAAATTATAAGATTGGAAGTAATAGTGTTAAGATACAAAGTCATAATATTGAGATCAAAAAGTCAAGATTTTGAGATTAAAAAGTCAAGTAAAGAGGTAAAGTTGAATTTTTTTTAGATAAAATGTCAAAAAAAACATTGATATAATGTCAAAATCTGAAATAAAAACTCAAAATTTTGAGACTGAAAGATAAGTAAAAAGATAGAAAGTTAACACATTGAGATAAAAAGTCAAAATGTTAAGATTATCCAGTCAAAATCATGAGTTAAAAATAAAAAATTTGATTTTTTTAGATAATATAATGAAAATTACAAGAAAAAAGTAAAGACAGAAATTTCGACTTTTTTTCCTCAGAATTTGACTTTTATTATTTATTTATTTGACTTTTCAAATAATAAAGCAATAACTTAAGTGTCATTCTTGTTTCTTTTTTTATCTTTGTTCCACTTTGTCCTTATATGTACAACACTTTGTTTCAGGTGTGGTTGTTTTTAAAGTGCTTTATAAATAAATTTGAGTTGAGTTTTATTTCCCAAATTTTGACTCAATACGGGCAAAAAAAAAAAAAAACCTTGACAAAGCTAGTTTTTTATTTTTATATTTTTAACTGGCAGAAATAGGCTCCTATACATGATGTTTACATTATACAAAATGTTCCCTTCAGACAGTAAAGGAGTGTTTCAAATAAATGTACTGGTAATGAAGCTTCTATATCATCTTTGAGGATCTTGAGGTCAGGTAGGGGGTCGATCTTTCTTCTTTTGGTTTTCAGAGAAATGTCACCTTAATTAAAAGAGTGTGAGGAGGTGGTGAAACTCACTGCGCAGGACTCTGAGGGAGACGGTGGTTTCAGGGAGGATGGTTCTGGCTGCAGGATACTGAGCGTTACAGATGTAGTCGTCTCTGCTGTCGCTCCTCAACGCGTTAGAAAAGTACAAGTTTCCATCCAGGCCCACGAGCACACGCTCGCTCTGTTTGATGTGATACAGCTCTGAAACACAGATGAACAGAGTCAGACAGACAGTGAAGAGTTTTAGAGCTGGGACTCTTTCTAATGCACTGACTGAAGTATCGACTTTCCTGAGTGAGTGAAACAAAACTGACAACTTAAAAGGATCCATTTGATCAAACAGGCAGTGAGCGATGGATGGAGAAGGAGAGAGAGAGAGAGAGAGGGAGGAAAAATATAAATATAAAGAGCCAGAAAACATGAGTAGAGAGTGCTGCATTCATTAAGCAGAGTGGAGACGCTCTGCAGTGCAGCTCAGTGCAGGTGGAGAAACAAACCCAGCCCTGGAGATCTGCTCCGACCTCAGAGCCACAGAGAAAAGGCAGAAAAGAACAGAGACAGGATGAAGAATGGAGACAAAACATCCATGTGTCTGTGTGTCAGGCTGAATCAGAGTTAATGACACAGACAGAAAACACACACACACACACAGACAGAGACAGAGGAGGAACAGACTCACTCTTGTCCATCCAGTGGATGTGAGGAGGGACCGAGCTCTTCGGGGGGCTGCAGGCCAGCACGATGCTCTCCCCCTCGAAGGTTTCTACACTTTTTTTAGTTTGTTTTAGGAGGACGGGCTGAGCTGGAAGACAAAGACACATCATCATCATCATCAGGGTAGAACATAACCTGCTACTTTAACACCTGGGTCTTAATTCTGGGTTAAAACTAGAACATGAACACGTTACATTAATTACAGCACAACAACAACCCACTACCACTACAACTGATTTTTACATATTTTACTCACTTTTACCTCCTTTTTTCACACTTTGGGACCATTTTTTAAAATAACTTCTCACTATTTGCCAGGTTCACTCCCAATTTTCTGGCCAGTTTTTGCCCATTTTTGTCACTTTTCACTTCTTTTTTGACACTTTTAGACTATTTTTTGCAACAAACTAGCAATTTTCCGAGTATAATCCAAACTTTCTTGACATTATTATCGCTTTTCACTGTCTTTCGTCACCTTTTTTCAGTATATTTTTGCTGCTTTTTCAATTATATAGTTTCCTACAAAAAATTTCTTCCAGTTTTGTTGCTTTATGTGCATTTTGGTCACTTTTCACTCTTTTTTGCAACATTTAGACCATTTTTTTTTGCTACCTCTTCACAAGTTTTCAGTTCAGCTCCCAATTTCCTTTCTAATTTTTGTTGTTTGTGCCAATTTTGGTCAAATTTAACTCTTTTTTTGGTCACTTCTAGATCTTTTTTTTTTTTTTTTGACAACCTTTTACTATTTTTCCAGGTTAAATCCCAATTTTCTTGCCAGTTTTTGTTGTTTTTGCCCAGTTTGGTCACTTATCACTTCTTTTTTGACACTTTTAAACATTTTTTTGCAACAAACTGACAATTTTCCAAGTTTAATTCAAACTTTCTTGCGCTTTTTGTTGACTTTGGCAATTTTTTCCCACTTTTCACTGTTTTTCCCGTCACTTTTTTTCACTATTTTCTGAATTTTTTAACTTTTTAAAACTTTTTTTCAATTTTTTTATGTTGGCCATTTTGACTGTTTTTCACCATATTTACTACTGTCTGAGTTTTCTAACTTTCCTCCAACATTTTCTTGCAAATCTTTGTTTTTTTTTTGGGGNTTTTTGCTCCTTTTTTTTTTTTTGAGTATTTCCAGGTTTCATCCCAAGTTGTTGCTTTTTTGGCAATTTTTACTACCTCAAACTAAGTTTTATTGCTACTCTCTACTGTTTTTGCCTCTTTTTCCCACTTGTATAGTTTCTTTTGCAAAGGTAGTTTTTAACAGTTTGTCTCTTTGGTTGAGTAACTCTGGTGTAGAACAGAAAACATCTGCAGTAAAAACTGTATCTGATATTTTGACACATTTCAGGTCATAGAAACATTGCACTGTCTGCAATAAGAATATTATAACAGGACATGTTAAGACCCTTTGGAACGGCCAGGTTAGGACTCAAAAGCCTCAAATGAACTGTGTCTTGTTGTAGCAGAGAAATTAATTTGAAGTTCAAGAGTTTAGCTTCTCATGAGTCAGATAAGTTGAACAGCTCTCTCCAAAAATGATGTTTGTAAAGGGTCGGAAGTTTATGTTCCCTAAACCAAACAGGATAAAGTTTGAGTTTTTTGGCTGAACATTCGTGTTTTGGTGTTATAAATGTTTTGACAGGACACAGACGGAAAGTTAAGGACAGTTCAAGAGGAGTTTGGTCAAAGTCCGTTTCCATGGAGATGAAACAAGACTTCTTTATGTCCAATGACAGGAACTTTTTTAATAAAAGATTCAAGCTGAAGCAACTTACTGGACCCTTCTAACCTTTTTTATAACTCATCATTTCTCTGAATTAGTAAAATGAGTGAGTTTTATTTAAAATTAGAGCCTCTTTTCTCAGCTGATGACCTCCTGCTCTCTCTCGTCTCTGTGTCTCTGCGTCGTGTTTGCAGATCTTTGTAACGCAGCTTTGTTCAGTAAATGATGCAGGAAGCTGCTGCAGTGAGCCTGCAGTGAGTCAGTGCACCTTTTTCTGCTTCACTGTTCCTTTTTTTTCCCAGCTGAGGTTGTTTTCTTCAAGCTTACATCACAGTTTTTTATCCCTGCTTTGATGAAGGCGTGGCGTGCTGCGTTTATCGTGCTGCGTTTATCCTCCTCAGAGCTTCTGATGCGAAGGCGCAGTCAGGAGGATGTTTGCAGGTGACATGTCAGGAAGTGATGATGCGTTATATAAAGTAAATTCCCGTCAGTAAAGGTGCTGTCTCCTCTTTTTCCACCTCTCTCTCTCCATCTCTCTCTTCTCTAAAGAGTGTGTGTTTCAGACGCAGTCAGCTGAAACTTCCCAGCATCCCCTCATGAACCCTCCCTGTGAAGTGACGTCACGGCTCCGTCTCCAGGAAATAGTTGCCGGGGTAACGAGAGATGAGAGAGTCAGAACAGGTGGCCCCGGTCAACCTCGCTGAGTCACCGAAGAGTGTGTGTGTGTGTGTGTTGACGTGTGTGTGTGTGAAACAGAGAGCGAGGCGAAGAGGATTTGTGTTTTACTGTACGACGTCCGTCATAACATTTCATTCACGGGATTATATGAGTCAGCGTGTGTGAGGATGTAAAGAGCGTGTGCGTGTGTGTGTGTGTGTGTGTTTATTGGAGACTCACTCTCCACGACGACCCGCACAGGCTTTGTCATGGCCGTCCCGTGCTTGTTGGAGGCGTAGCACTGGAACTCGCCGTCGTACACGTCGAGCAGATCCCCCTCAGAGGCTTTTAAAGTCCCCGATCCTGTCAGCTCCGGACCAAAAGGTTCTCCATCTTTCAACCAACGGAAACTGAGGAACGGAGGAGAGAGAGATTCATAATGACACCAGAAAACAAAAGAAACCACCAGAGAGGCTGAAAGTTTAGTTTCTTTGTGGAGCAGTTGATTCCAGAGAGTTTAACCCTTTAACTACCTCGCCAACAAAAAGGAATAAAGACATTTTTTGTTTGCAGTTCTTATTGCAATGTTCTTGTTCTTTTTTTTAACAAACCTTTTAGATTTTAAAATATCAACCTCAACCCAATGGCTAAAGTGTCACTTAAAGCAGTGGATCCCAACCTTTTCCAACTCTGGGCCCATTTTTAAGTCTCAAAAATGTTTGCGGCCCACCATCGACCCAATAAGTACAGAGGATATAAAATGCCTTCTTAGAGACCCATTTGCAACAACAACTAAAAATGTGTTAAAACCTGATATGTAGTAGCTGCTTAGTAATGTGACAGATTCTGAGCCCAAAACAAAATAACTTTTTAGTCAAAAATGTCACAATTTTTTACACTTTTGTTACATTTTTTTTACTACATATTGGGTCATTGTTAAATTTAAGTCAGGTCATGTTACCCATTGGGCTATAACAAGCCTTCTTAGCGGAAATTTGTTATATATGAATATCTGAATATTCTCATTTTTCGACCAAGTCCACAATGGAGTTTTGACACTTAAAACAGTATTCTGTATATTTGTACCTTTCTCTCTTTATTTGTATCTTGTATCTTGCATCTTTATATAATTAAACTCCTCTAAAATTACAATATGTTGGAAATGATTTGGCGGCCCACTTACAATACCATCACGGCCCACCAGGGGGATGCGGCCCACAGGTTGGGAACCACTTACTTAGAGGTTATCGTATGAAACTTCATACAAACACCACAAATAGTCAGAAAAAGTCACATAAAATGCTATTTGAGGGCATTGAACAGTTTTGATTTCATTAACCCCCTGATGCATGAATTATGAAAGTCAGTGTCAGGATTTTTCCCTTGAGTGTTTTTATTTGTCTTACGGAGCCCCTAAAGGGACAAGAAAAGGCAAAAAAAAAAAAATTAATTTCACGTGCGCACTTGAATCTTTTACTTGCTCACCTGAAACCTTTTCTGGTGCTCACCTAAAAGTTTTAGGTGACATTTTGTGTACATCCAACGATAGCCACAGAGCTGACCAGATGTTTGAAGCTGTCCCTCTACAAAAATCAAACACACGATCCAAAGCAGTGAATCCTTTACGTCGAAACAGGCATGGTGGTACAGGTGATGATACGCACGCACTAACTCTTGTTCTGTCATTTTGTAGAGAAGAAAACTGTCAGGTGTGCATCTGAAGCATTTCTGGTGCGCACTATGGTTTCAGGTGAGCACGTAAAAGTGTCAAGTGCGCACACGAAATTATTATTATTATTTATTTTTACCTTTTCTTGTCCCTTTAGGGGCACCGTAAATATTTGTAAGTGAGCATTCAACATAAAACAGTGTGAGCTTGATGTAAATATGACTTTTTCTTTTTTTTAAATTCTGAATAATTCATAGTTTATCAGTTTTTTTCACCCTCAAATGTTTGTATGTAACATTTTTAAAAATATAAACATGTTTGGAGAAAAAACTGAAAACATTTTTTCAGGCCCTAAGAAGAATAAAAATATCCTGACACAGGTTAATATGAATTTCCACCACATGAATTATTGAATTTAAGATTAAAAAACTATTTTATAGGTGTCCACTGTAGTGACCACTATGCACCACAGGGTTAAGTATGCGACAAAATATTGAGTTATTTTATTTCAGGAAAGGAAAAATATTGCATGAAGCACAGAAAAACTGCATTTGTAAATTCTTTCATCTTGACTAAAGTGCAAAAACTAATAATTCTCATATTTATTTCTACTTGTGATTAAAGCTCCTGTGTAAAACATTCATTTTGCATGAAAAAAACTGAAAGTACAAATTTGTATGCCTTCAATATGTCATCTCAACAACTTGACAACAAAAACAAAAAATCATTTTTGATGCTTGAGATCCATCGCGTACTTCAGACATTTTATTATATCCCTGTTTTTGTTTTGCTTCTATTGTCAAAATCTCCCATTTTTCCATCTTGAACTAATACAACATACAGAGCTTCATAAATCTAAAGCTAAATTCATTTGAGGTTTCTTTTCCTAAAGGTTCATGTCTCCATAACGACCCAGCAGGAAAGAGCTCTGGTGTTTCTGAGGGTTTAGTGTTGGACATAAAAAGAGATTAAGTACCAGCAGCTTCACTCCTGACAGTGAAATAAAATCACGATGAAGACGTAAAGAGGAGCGAGGACAGAGGTCAGAGAGGAAGAGGAAGAGAAAGAGGAGCAAAGAAGAGAAAGGGATGGAAAAACAGAGGGATGATTCTGTTATTGTGATTTCATTAGAGGAACATTTGCTGCCATGCCAACAGTGAGGCCAGAGGCAGGAAGTGGACAAACATGCATGAGTCTCGTTTGTCAATTATACACCACACACACTCTCAGAGTCACACACACACACTCACACACTCTCTCTGTACGTACGTGGGTGTGGGGTTACCGCTGGCCTCACAGTACAGAGCGATGTCGTCTGGAAAGAAAGCGGTGTGCGGCGACGGCATCGCCATCATCTTTGGAGGCTGAGACACTGAACACACACATGAACACACACACAGTTATTTAATACCTCACACACACACACACAGAGCAGCAGCAGCAAAGAGAAGAGAATCTCGTCTGATTCGCTCGTTTCCCAGCTTTTAAACTTATTATGAAGTTATCAGAGGAGATGAATAATTCAAATGTTTTCCAATTTCTAAATCAGACTTCTGCAGAAAATAATAATGGGGTGTGACCACATCCTGCTCTCACAAACGAGCTTTTCAAAGCACAAAGAGTCAGACACAAACCACAGAGAGTGAGCAGCTGAGAGAGAGAGAGAGAGAGTCAGGACGTGAGTCTGATAAAGGAGCAGTATGATGTTTTTTTTCAGTCAATATCAACCAAGTTATCTACAAACACAAATTCCAGTGAAATCTGGACGATGAGTAAAATGTAAATAAAAACAGAATACAATGATTTGCAAATCCTCTTCAACTAAGACAAGATATTTAATGTTCAAACTGATTAACTTTATCGTTTTTGTGCCAATATTTGCTCATTTTGTGCCTGCATCACATTCCTAAAAATCTGTGACAGGTTGAACAAAAGTCTGATAAAGTTTCTGATGCTGAAAAAAACAGCTGTTTGGATCATTCCACAGGTGAACATGTTGATTTAAACAGGTGAGTGTCATGATTGGGTATAAAAGGAGCATCATCCCCAAAAGGCTCAGTCCTTCACAAGCAAAGATGGAGCCAGGTTCACCACTTTGTCAACAACTGCGTGAGCAAATAGTCCAACAGTTTAAGAACAATGTTTCTCAACTTTGTCCAACTGCAGGAATTGATGGATTTCATCATCTACAGTCCATAATATCATCAAAAGATTCAGAGAATCTGGAGAAATCTCTGCACGTAAGCAGCAAGGCCCAAAACCAACATTGAATGGCCGTGACCTTTGACCCCTCAGGCGGCGCTGCATTAAAAACCCACATCATTGTGTAAAGGATATTAGCACGTGGGCTCAGGAACACTTCAGAAAACCATTGTCAGTTAACACAGTTCATCACTACATCTACAAGTGACAGTTCAAACTCTACCATGCAAAGACAAAGTCAGACATCAACAACACACACAAATGCTCAAACTCTTTTTGGAAATCATGGACGTGGTGTCCTCCGGGCCAAAGAGGAAAAGTACAATCAGGATTGTTCTCAGCTCAAAGTTCAAAAGCAGCATCTGTGATGGTATGGGGGTGTGTTAGTGCCCCATGGCATCATGGGTAACTGTCCCTCATAGACACTTCCGTCGTAATTACGACTTTCCATGTTTGTCCAAAACCTCGTTGTAGACGACGGTAGGTTCTGTGAAACAGAAAAAGTCCCTGCAGGGACTAAATTTCAGCAAGACAATGAAACCAAGACACATTCTGCTCCTGTTACAACAGCGTGGCTCCGTAGTAGAAGAGTGCAGCTACTAGACTGACTCCAGAGCTTCAACAATTAGTGTCCTCAGTTCACAAACACTGAACGAATGTTGTTAAAGGAAAAGTGTTGAAACAAAGTGGAAACATGAACCTGTCCAAGCTTTTTAGGAACATGTTGCAGGCATCAAATTAAAAAAACAATAAAATTGATCAGTTTTAACAATAAATATCTTGTCTTTGTGGTGTATTCAATTGAATTTAGGTTGAAGAGGATTTGCAAATGTCCCACACAAAGTCCCAACTTTGTTATTTTTAGAGTTCTTACTTTACTATGGCAATATATAACTATTCTATATACTTTAGTTATTGTTACCGTACTGAAACACCAAAGGTCTCTGTGTCAGTGAGTTATTGAATGTGTTCCCGTATCAGCCTCAGTTAATCAGTTTGACTGTAAATAAGTCACAATAACTGATCAAACTGATAAAAAAATTGTTTTGGAGTCGACGTTTTGACCAAATCTGACTCTAAAATTGTCAAAATGCTCCATTAATTCCCAGTTTTTCCGTCTTATATAAAGTCATGTATGAATTTGGGTTAACCAGGACATTAGAAGAAAAAAAAACCCTCATTCAATTTTTAATGGAAAAGCTTTAAAAATGTAAGAGAGACAAGCTTCAAACCCGTCTTTTCCGGCTTGTTTCACTTTTTCAGCTCTTTCATGTAAAACGTCTAAAACTCAGGACTTCCTGTTTCACTGCTCGGTCCCAAAGATCGTACATTAAATCACTCAAAGTGCTCGGTGAAGATGCAGACATGCTGGGACACACGGAGGACAAGAAGACAAGGAGGAGGAAGGACACTTACTGTTAAAGGCTCTATCTGCTCATCCAGGTGAAAGCAGGAGGAAGAGAACAGAGAAAACACTTAGACAAAGAGATTAAAAAGACACGAGGAAGACTCTGAAGGAGGAGGAGGAGGAAGATTTCTTTCAAGGACACGGTTTTTCATTTATTTGGTTATAAATAAACATGAACATCATCAGACTAAAGGATCGTTTCTCTCTTTTTTTTCTGCCTCAGACACGAAGGCGTCCTGGATCAGTTTACATCTTCACCTTCGTCTGTCTCTTATTTCCATCTCTCTCTCTCTCTTTCTTATCTCTCATCTCTCCCTTGCTCGCTCAACCACGCCCAGAGGAGACGGCGTTTGAAGGTCAAGCTGGACCCGACTCCTCCTCCTCTCATCCCCTTCTTCCTCTCCTCTGGGACGTCAGGGGCTCAGGTTTCTGACCCTTGAGCTTCACCTTCGGGGTCAGAGGTCGTTCTAAACCTTATAGAGAAGATAAATGTGTTTGCTCTTGTGCTTAAGTAAAGCTGTTAAAATGCTGAGTTTCTCTTTGAGGAGACTAAATTCAACCTTCCTTCAAATAAAGATAACGACTGATCGATTAAATCTGAGCCACACAGACAAAGACTTCTAGAGTTTTTAGTCTTTGTCTTTATCTGGAGCCTTTTCTGTTGAGTTATTCTTCTATATTTCTTCTGTTTCTAGATTAATTTAGAGCTTATTTGAAGTCACCTTTAGCCTCTTGCTTCAGGCGCTGTATCTGTTTAATGATGAACTTTAGCGTCTGCTCAGAGATTCAGCATTTGATTTATTGTGCTCATAAATCTGTAAATGTATTCCCTCTTATGTGACCTTTAATAATTAATAGTGCCCATTAATTTTTCTATAAAGGTAAAATTTATCCTTTCCATTTAAGTCATTCATTTGTTGTGCGGTACCCTTCTTAACAGCTCAATTGAAAGAAATTAGAGTTTGGTTTGATTTGTACTTTAGTGTTTGTTTTGTGGTACTTTTTTTGTTATCTGTGAGGAGTTTCTACGTGATCTTAAAAAGTTTGATATCCAGATATCTGCCTGACTATCATCTACAACTAAAAATTATATTATCAGCACTGAAATAGATTATTTCTAATCAGGTCGGACTTGACCGAGTTGATTTACAGCAAGTCGAAGTTTCTATGGCAACACCACGCCAGCTGATGAAGTTAATCAGTAAGAAGAGAGATCTGAGTTTTTCTCTGCTGGAAACTGTTTCTGTGATTTATTTAGTAAAAATGGTGGAAGCAGACGCTGGACTTTCCGACAGAAAAAGGACAGGAGAATAGAAGAAAGATAAACAAGAGAGTGATAGAGCACAGGCTGAAGGCTAAAACAAGAGTTAAAGGTTAAAACATGAGTTAAAGGCTAAAGCAGGACAAGAGGCTAAAAAACAAGATGAAGTCTAAAACAGGGACTAAGAGCTAAAGCAGGGGCTAAAGGCTAAAAGATAAGCCAGAGGCTAAGAGAAAAGCTAAAGCAAAAAAAAAAACCCCAAAAAACCAAGCTGAAGTCTAAAACAGGGCTTAAATTCTACAATAGGGGCTAATAACTAATACAGAGCTAAAGGCTAAAAAAAGAGCTTCTGACAAAAGACAAGCTAAAGGCAAAGACAGGAGCTATACAGTAAAACAGGGGGTATAGGGTAAAACAGGAGCTAAAGGCTAAAACAGGAGCTAAAGGCAAAAACAGGAGCTAAAGGGTAAAACAGGAGCTATAGGGTAAAACAGGAGCTAAAGGCTTAAAGCAGGAGCTAAAGGCTAAAACAGGAGCAAAAGGCAAAAACAGGAGCTATAGGGTAAAACAGGAGCAAAAGGCAAAAACAGGAGCTAAAGGCTTAAACAGGAGCTAAAGGCTAAAACAGGAGCTATAGGGTAAAACAGGAGCTAAAGGCAAAAACAGGAGCTAAAGGCAAAAACAGGAGCTATAGGGTAAAATACAATCAAAAGTCTAAAACAAGAGCTAAATGCTAAAACGTGGACTTTAGTCTAAAACATGAGCTGAAGGCTAAAACAAGAGTTGATGGCTAAGACAGGGGCTAATGGCTAAAACAGAAACTAAAGCCTAAAAAAGAAGCCAAAGGCTAAACGATAAGCTTCAGGTTGAACATGAGCTAAAAACTTAAACAGGAGCTAAAGGGTAAAACTCAAGCTAGAGGCTAAAAAAGGAGCTGAAGGCTGAACCAGGGGCTAAAGTTCAAAACACCAGCTAAAGGCTTAAACAGAAACTAAAGCCTAAAGTCTAAGTCAATTGCCTAAACACTGGCAGAAGGCTAAAATAGAAGCTTAATGCTAAAATATAAGTTAAATGAAACTTTAATCATCATGCCAACAGTACAAAAGCTGGACTTCCCCTTTTTGTTTAAAGTTATCATGACTAATTGGTTTTTAAGAAGTTTCTATGTTCACAGTTTATCTCAGAGACTGTTTGAAGTCCCTCTTTGCTCTTCAATTCTTTTGCATGGTTCCTCAGAGATTAATTTAAGGCGTCTTTAACTTCCTGTAATAAGGAACCATTATTGTCTTCTCCAAGATGTTAACTTGTGTACGTTTTAAGTTTCCTTCTGTTTCTTTTTATGTTGATTTTTTGCTGGTTTTGAACTTATCAGTGTGTGTTTTGTGGTGTCTTTGTTCGTCGTTTTAAACTGAAACAGTGTGTGAGCTCTGACAGGTAAACACAGAGAGAAGTGTTGTACTCACAGCCTTCTGGGATTGTGATGGCTCCCTGAGAGGAGAGGAAGAACAGGGGGAGGAGGAGGAGGAGGAGCAGGGGGAGGGCGGGGGAGACCGGCCCCCTACAGCCTGTCCACGGACGCTGTGACACACACATCTCTCAATGTCCCATGAAAAGTGAGACACCCACACACTCATCAACACATAAGAAAACCTCCCACCCAGTGCACCCGAGCAAACACACACACACTCACACACTCCAGGGACGGAGCGAGGAAACAACGACGCTGTGGAGAGAGGAGAGAGAGGGGGGAGAGGGGTGACCCGGGAACAAAGGAGGCACAGGGAGGAGAGAGAGAGAGAGAGACATCATTAATTTCATCAAACATAAATCATACAGAACAAGACAAATATGAATCTGCTCCCAAATTTAAATTAATGTTGACCTACAAATTAAAAATTCACAATTAACTCCAGGCTCGTGAGACCGTCTGATGTTTGAATGAATGTATTTAAAATCTAAAGATACCCCTCTTTAAAGTTAACACACCAGAGGCCTGTGTGTGTGTGTGTGTGTGTGTGTCAGAGGAGGAGGTTAGGTCATCCTGATAAAGACAGAGATCAGATCAAAGCAGCAGGAAACATCTCCTCCACTAATGACTTTACAAAGAGAGTCTGTGTGTGTGTACGTGTGTGTGTGAGTGTGTGTTTCTGCTCTCTCATTCATCCAAACATCTTCTCTTTTGTCCCGAGCGTCTGACTGAACATTGACCCGTGACAGCAGGAGTGTGAAGAGGGGGGGGGGGGGTGAAAGCAGACGGATCAGGGGTTTGTTTCTTTTGTTCTCCTGTATCTGCCCTCGACACGCAGGCCGCAACCTCAGCTTTCCCTCCAACTTTGCTCCTTTTTTTCGTTTTTAAACTCAAAGTGAGGGATTACACGCTGCTGCTAGTGATGATTTTAAGCTGCAGAAATCCTCTAAAATCCACACTGCACTTTTAAAAACTCACAGCCGGGTCTAAAAATAACTAATGATGCTTCAAAGGTGGTGGAGTCAGGCTGCAGATCCATGTACGGAAACGTCTGTTAGAGATCTCTCTGATGAGCAAACTGACAAACTCGTCCCCTCAGAGCGAGGTTTATTTACTTCCCTTCCAGGGAAACATGATTTTCTTAGGATTAACTTCGTCTTCTGTGAAAGAAAGGAGAGCTGCAACCTGAGAAAGCTGCAGAGAAAAGGTCATCAAATGCATGCACCAATCTGGGATTAAAGCTGGACTCTGGCTGTGCAAATCTTATTTTAAAGCATATAAGTCCAGAAAATGTCTCATATCAAGATATTCGAACACAAATATGACGCCCAAAAAATTTGCAAATGAGGTCAGAAAAACAAAATCTTGTTTGACGAATGTATTTCAGGGTCATTATTGACTTTTATCTGGAGCAAACATTCAAGTTTAACTGAATAACTTAAGTCTGCACACGCTCCAACTCTTCCATCCCCCAAAAGCAGTGAAACATTCACGCAAACACAAATAGTGAATCCACTTCATGGACATTTATCTATTTTAGTGCGCACACTCTTGGTTGCATGGCACAAATAGAATCTATATATGCGTTAAAACACTGTATATCTAATGGAAAAAAACCTCTTATAAGTCGTCAAATTAGCTTTACATGCAGCAAGTAAAATAAGAAATACTTGAAAACAAATACCCTGAATCACACTTATTATTGAGGTAAACTGAATATGAGCACACTTCTCTTTCTTCTTGTGTTTTTAATTTTGGTAAATAAAGCCGAAGGGATGAGAAAAGTATGAGTAGTGTAGATTACAAATGGTTCAGTATCAGAGATTATATTTCTTGAGGGACTAGACTGGATGATACTGTTTTAAGCACGTCCTTGTTATAGTGACAAATCTAAGCCTCGGGCTTATAAACGCACACACTCACAACTCATAAAACAAACACAGGAGCAGGTTAGAGAAGGTCTGAGCAAGTAGGAGCAAGTTAAAGCTAATTAGATAGATGGATAGATGGATAGATAGATACTTTATATGGAAATTCACAGTATCCAGTAGCAGGTTACAAAGACATACAAGATATAGCATGAAACATTATAACAAAAAAACAAATTACCTGCGGCCAAAACCCCCCTCCCACATGCCCACGTATCAATTAAGAAAAATAAAATAGACTTTAAAAGGAAGTGTACATAACTCGTGCATGGATAAGTTATGAAATATAAAATATAAAATTATACATTAAAATTAATACGAACCTATTAACAAAATGAGAACGAGAAAAATGTGTTCAAAAGTTGTGGAAGAAAATTAAAATTAGAGCAGGTTACAGCAGGTAAGAGCAAGAAGAGGAAGTAGGTGCAAGTTAGGGCCAGTTAAAGCGGGTTAGAGGACGCAAGAGCAGGTAAAAGCAGGCAAGAGCAAGTTAGAGCAATTAGGAGCAAGAAGAAGCAAAGAGGAGCAAGAAGAAGGGAGTTGGTGCAGGAAGGAGACAGTAGAAGCCTGGTCAACACTTTAGCATGTGATAGAGTTTGGATTGAATCACTCAACCTTTGGACAATATGACAGCGGTGCTACTGATGTTCCACTTATACAGTGTATCACAAAAGTGAGTACACCCCTCACGTTTCTGCAGATATTTAAGTATATCTTTTCATGGGACAACACTGACAAAATGACACTTTGACACAATGAAAAGTCTGTGTGCAGCTAATACAGCCATTAATAGCTAAACCCCTGGCAACAAAAGTGAGTACACCCCTAAGAGACTACATCCCTAAATGTCCAAATTGAGCACTGCTTGTCATTTTCCCTCCAAAATGTCATGTGACTCGTTAGTGTTACTACAGTACATTTCATTGAGGGAAACATGAACATGTGACTCGTTATCTCTATAATTTTGCGTTACATCGTTACAACCTCAGAGCCTGCAGGTGGATGCTGAAGTGATGGTGGGGACAAAAGAACAAGCGGCATCATGAACGCAGAGCAGCAGAAGCTTTGAGAGATGCAAAAGAAAAAAACTGCCAAAATTCAGTATCAGAGCTCTGAATAAAAACTTCTCAGGGTCAATATTTGATCTCCGATGACGCCTGAATTTACTCCGTAGGTCAGTTAAAATGATGCTTGATGCAAAAACAGGAGAATGAGTGTTTCAAATCTTCACATATATTTTTTTTGCATCATTTCGAAGCTCGAAACTGTGACGTTAAGGAGCAGAGATGATGTATTTATGCTGATGCTGGTGGTTAAAGTGTCACATGTGGGACTGGACTGAAACCAGCAGGTCAGACTGAAGGTTTGGAACGAGAACAGACAAGAGGAGAGAGAGAGTGTCATAACATATCAATCTGTGACTGTAAGCACACACACACACACACACACACATGAGCGGGTGAGGGGTGAGGAGTGACAGCTGGCTAATGTAGACCCCCTCCTTCATTTAATAATCGCACAACCTGTCCCATAACACACTCTCTCTAACACACACACACACATCTGCCCTGCTTCATGGACACTTAAACACTCGTACAGACCACCCCCTCACACACACACACACACACATATACACACACAGATAGACAGGAAACATATATGACCCTCATTTCAACTCCTATTGTTGTGAGGTCTTCACCATCTACTCTGCTGTTGTTGTCAATTATCTCACACACACACATGCAATCACACACACACCTGCTCCCCAACCCCTGGGGCTGCAGTTACCTGCCTCGCTTATTTACAAAATAAATGACCCAAAAAGAACATGCGCTGTGTGTGTGTGTGTGTGCAGGAGTGTGTCTGACACACACACACAATCACTCCGTCTCTATTGCTGGTCGTCAGCCCCAGCACCAGTGCACTGCGGTCGTCTGTCTTTTTCATAGTCTGTACGTCTTTTACTCACTACCCGCTTCCCTTTACAGGGTCGTACGAGGACGAGAGTCTTATTGTGTGTGTGAGGGACTTGTGTGAGGCCGCGCCGCTACGTCTAAACCAATAACATGATGACTTCCTCTGGTCTGAATATTCATGGACCTCCTACAGGGGCTGAGTTAAGGAGGGGGGAGGGCCGGGCAGCCGGGTGGCGCTCATTACGGCGTTAAGTCTTAATCTACAGAGCGAGTGTGGAGGCTCGTCTTCTGTCAGTGTGTTAATGTGTGTGTGTGTGTTAGTGAGGCAGAGATAACGACCAGCAGTCGGGGTCGTGGTCACGTGACGCCAGCAGACAGAAAAAGTATCAGACATGCAGAAAATGAGTGATGGGCGAAGGGAAATGTCCCAGCATGCTCCTGCTCTCAGAATAACACACACACTCCCTGAACACACTCCGGCGCGGCGATGCAGATTTGGTTATTCATGATGACTTCCTCTGGTCTGAATATTCATGGACCTCCTACAGGGGCTGAGTTAAGGAGGGGGGAGGGCCGGGCAGCCGGGTGGCGCTCATTACGGCGTTAAGTCTTAATCTACAGAGCGAGTGTGGAGGCTCGTCTTCTGTCAGTGTGTTAATGTGTGTGTGTGTGTGTGTGTGTGTTTTCATTCAGGCTGCGTCTAAAGACTCTTGACCTGCGCTGACAGAGTCCTCACAGTAACAATCCTCGCTCCTCGGCGACATTCGATGCCTCGCTTTCATTGGCGCGGACGTGTTATGGCCTCTTGAATTGAATCAGAGTGAGAGGCTTTAAAGAGGAGAGGAGTGAATTGAGGAGCACACACACACACACACACACACACACACTTTGGAAGGTCTACGACATAAGTGGAAGGAGAATAAGTTCACATATCCTGACAGAATTTATGATTTCTTGTCCATTTTGGGTGAAGATGTTCATTAACAAACAACCGTTTACTCTTTTCAAATCATAATGACAACAGAAACTTCCAAAAGTCCCCCCCCCCAGTTCTTAATAGCGTGTATTTCCCCCTTTAACATCAATGACAGCTTGAAGTCTTTTGTGCTCGTTGTGGATGAGGGTCTTTATTTTCTCAGATGGTAAAACTGACCATTCTTCTTGGCAAAAAGCCTCCAGTTCCTGTAAATTCTTGCTCTGTCTTGCATGAACTGCAGGTTTGAGATCTCCCCAGAGCCGCTCAATGATACTGAGGTCAGGAGACTGAGATGGCCACTCCAGAACCTTCACTTTATTCTGCTGTAGCCAATGGCAGGTCCACTTGTCCTTGTGTTTTGGATCATTGTCATGTGTGAACGTCCAAGTACGTCTCATGTGCAGCTTCTGGGCTGATGAGTGTAAATTTTCCTCCAGTATTTTCTGATAACATGCTGCATTCATCCTTCATTCATCAGTTTGGACCAAGTTTCCTGAGCCTTTGTAGCTCACACATCCCCAAAACATCAGTGATCCACCTCCGTGTTTCACAGTAGGAATGGTGGACCTTTCATCATAGGCCTTGTTGACTCCTCTCCAAATGGAACAATGTTTATGGTTGTGGACAAAAAGTTCACTTTTGGTCTCATCACACCAAATGACTTTGTTCCAGAAGTTTTGAGGCTTGTCTCTGTGCTGTTTGGCGTATTGTAAGCAGGAAACTTTGTGGCATGCGTAGAAATGTCTTTCTTCAGCCCATTTTTCTTCAAGTGCCTCCTTATTGTGCATCTTGAAACATCCAGACCACATTCTTTCAGAGAGTCCTGTATTTCAGCTGGGTTTTTCTTTGCATCCCGAACAATTTTCCTGGCAGTTGTAGCTGAAATGTTTGCTGGTCTACCTGACTGTGAATCCCTCATTTTCCACTTCTTCATTAGAGTTTGAACTCTGCTTATTGGCATCCTCAGTTCCTTGGATATCTTTTTATATCTCTTTCCTGTTTTATACAGTTGGATTCACTTTTTCTGCAGAAATTTTGACAATTCTTATTCTTTCCCCATGACTCAGAATCCAGAAATGTCAGTGCAGCACTGGATGAAAGATGCAAGTGCCTGTCAGGAGCTCAGAAACTCACTGAGCTTTTATCAGGACAGAATCACCAGAGGATGGAAACTTTTCATCAGGGTCATTATGATTTAAAAAGAGTAAACACAGTTGTTTGTTGATAAACGTCTTCACCCAGCCGCTGACCATGAAACTGTCTGAGTTGAAGGTGTTTCTGGACTCAGACAGAGTGAGATGTGTTGTAAATCTCTTCAGAGCCTGAGGGAAACCTGCTGTTTGTTCTGTTCAGATTAACTTTAAACATACTGGACCAATTTCCTCCTCTGAGTCCTGAGCCTCCCACACGACCTGAGGGGCTTTACAGGGGCCGGCAGGTGGACCACAGAGTCCACCGAGACCACCAGGAGGGGGCAGGGCGGGTGCAGGTGGGGGCGGTCTGCTGGGGGGAGGCCTGAGGGGCGGGTGGGGGTGAGGTGGAGGGGGATCAGAGAGGAGGAGGAGGATGGAGCGAGCGCGACGGAGCGAGAAATGAATTCATTGATAGATTCCGATCTGC
>RPOG01002132.1:88381-106436 GCA_008086565.1 Thalassoma bifasciatum | reverse complement strand
GAGTTTAATTACTGTGGATACTTGTCAGGACGGTTGCACCACCTGACATTTTGGGGGTTTGAGGAACCAAAACACAAAAAACATGTTATATTTTAATAGTTTAAAGATGTGTTCAAATAACACAGGTTTCATAGAATAAAGAAATACATGTGATGAAATACTCAATTCATGATGGAAGGAAATATTGCACTCAGACACAGAAAAGGGACGTCACCTCATTGACCCTTATAAAAGTTATTGTGATGCTGTCGTTTGTGAAAGTCGTACGTTTCATGATCCTGAGATGATTCAGGTGGATGTGAGCACTAAAACCTGAGCAGATGATCCTGATTTAACTCTCTTCTGTGGACTTTCTAAGCTGCTCTTGGATGAATATCATCACTTAAGCGTCATAATTAATTCCAGGCTGCGTTTAAACCCCGCTGACCGCTTTAATGGAAGCTGCTGCTGCCAGTTCCCATCTCTCCTGCTCAAAAATCAGCCAGGGACCAATCAGAGAAGTGTCGGGGCTGTGACACCTGTGCGCCCTCTCCTCCACCCGAGCGTATTACTGTCTCTGGGAGTTAAAGCTTTTATCCGCTCTCTCCAAACCTGGAACGTTTCTCTGCCAGACTCTCTGCTCCGGCTGCACCTGTGTCTCGTTCACAAAAAGTGACGTGTGGTTTTCCACCCTCATTATCCTAATCATCACATTACGTCCTTCTCTGACACATAATCGCTTTAATTGAACTGAAGCTATAAAAGGATGTTTTTTTGGAGGAAGAATTGTGCAGAAAATCCTGTGTTTCCTCTCAAACGTGTGGATAAATGTGTGAATATTATCTCTGGAGTTTAGAAGATAATTGTCTGTTTCTCTTTACATTTGACACCTGACTCCTGCACAAAAAAAGAGGTTGTTTGTCTCTATTTTCCTCCATGCTCATGATTTTTAACAAGAAAAATTTGTGCATTTTTCTGCAAATGAATCTAAATGTAAGAGAATTGAAGGTTCAGTTCTGGGGTTTTCGCGCTTTTTTGTGTTTTATTTGCAGATGACACTAATGTGTTTTGTTCATGAGGCAACTTAAAAACATTATTTGAAAAAATTTAAAAATGAAAAGCTTAAATCTGTGTCAAATTTAAGCTTTTTTAAATCTCAAAATGTAACACTTTAAGCTTAAAATTTTGACTTAAATAGCAGAATTTTGACTCTTTATTTTTTATCTTCAAATTTTGACTGCAATAGCTCAAAGTTATGACTTTAATCACAGATTTTCTGAATTTTCTGTCTCAAAATTTGACTTTTTGTCCAATAACTCAGCCTTTTTGGCTCAAAATGTTGATTTTTAATGTCTGTATTTCCAATATTTATCTCCACATTTTGACTCCAGTAGCTCAAAATACAAACTTTTTTTTAAATCTCAATATTACACCAATCAGATAATTTTGACTTTAACTCTCAAAAATTTGACTTTTAAGCTCAAATTGACTAATTTTGATCTAAATATTTTGACTTTGAATCCAAATATTTGGATATTATATTTTTTTGATGGAATTAAGTTATTGTAAGATGAAAGAAAAACTACGTTCATGGGTTTTGAAAATAAAAGGAAGGATGTGACAGTTTCTTTTAATGGAGTTTACATTGAAAAAATATATGAGTGTTTTCCTGTGAGGAAAAACATGTTCATAACTGATTTTACATGCAAATATTATCTTTGCAATTTTCATCAAAAAAACCCAAAGTTACAACGAAATAACTTTTGAAATCAGATTGACTGAAAGAAAACAGGACGATTAAAAACACTTAAATCTTTTAAACCCTCTGATGCATGAATTATTAAAATCAGTGTTTTTATTTGTCTTAAAGCATGAAAAAAACGTTCTCCTTTTTAACATTAGAACTCTCTTTCAACCATTTTAACACTGAATAATTTATAGTTTATAAGCTTTTTCACCCTCAAATGTTTGTCTGTAACAGTGATTCCCAACCTGTGGGTCGTGGCCCCCTGGTGGGCCTCAAAAGTATAGCAAGTGGGCCGTGAAATCATTTCCAAAAAAGTATTTTATTGGATAGATACAAGGTACAAATAAATGAATTAAGATGCAAATACACATAATATCGTTTAAAATGTTAAACTCGGTTAAGTTTTAAAGGAAATTAAAACAGTTGAGATATTCATATATGAAAAAAAATCTCCCATAAGAAGGCAGGTTATTGCCCTGGAGGAAGCATGTCCTGAAAACAACAACAACAACCTGAAATGTACGAAGAAAAAAAATGTAATAGTTTATTACATGTACAAATGTAATAAATATTTTTACCTATTTCCATATTACTGGCACTATTATTATTATTATTATTGATATTACTATTGTTATTACTACTATTATTCTTATTATTATCATTACTGTTATTATATAAATCTATTGTTATTTCTATTATTCTTGCTATTATTGTTATTATAATTATTAATTATCATTATTATTACTACTATTACTGCTTTTGTTTTGTTTTATTTGGTACTTTGACTATTATTTATTTATGTATTTAACACTATGTGTATCGATTTTATATAATGCCTATTTTTACAAGATGTATCTGTATCTTTATCAAAAAATTAAATAAAAAAAGAGTTTGGGGAAAAAAAAATGTAATAAATAAATAATTAATACATTTTAATAAATAAAAAAGAATAAAGTAAAACCCAAAATATAACAAATGCACCAGAATGTAACATGTAAAAAAGTTGTTTTTGGCTCAACATCTGTTACATTTTTGACCAGTTATCATATTTTGGGTTTTATGTCTTTCTTTTTTTGTGACATTTTGGTCATTTTTACGAATGGGGTTCCAAAAAAAAAAAAAATATATATAGCAGGCATACTTATCGGGTTAGAGGTGGGCCTCAGTTATTTTTGAGCTTTAAAAGTGGGCCATGATTTGGAAAAGGTTGGGAACCACTGGTCTATAACATTTTTAAAAATATATATATGTTCGGAAAAAGAATAGAAAACATTTTTTCAGGCCCTAAGAAGAATAAAAATATCCAGACACAGGCTGATATGGATTCCCATTGAATTTAGGAGTAAATAACTTTAAATAGGTGTCACTGTTGTGACCACTATGCACCACAGGGTTAACTTTTTTATTTTTATTTTTTTGCATAAATGCATGTGTAAACTACTTTCCAAATATCTGAATGATAGTCAAATATATAAGTTTATTTCTAGTATTTTAAAAGCAGCTCATTGAAAAGTCTCCTCCCTCAGTGACTCATGGACTCAGGAGTAATCAAACACAGGTGTGAGGAAAAACACAGGTGAACACATGAGGACAATCACACAGGAGGGAAACACAGGAGCAACAGTGAAAAGGAAACAAACAAAACTTAAAAAGACAGAAAAACCTGAACATGAGGAATAAACACAAGAAGAAACACTGGAATGATAACTGAGGAAACACCAAAACAACAAAAAGAAAACCCTAAAGCCAGAATCGTCTCTCAGGTGAGGTCGCGTCTTTACTTCCTCCTCATTGGTTTGAAACTCGCTGACTGCAGCATCTTTGCGTCTCCATGGTTACGTCACAGCTTTGTCTCCCTGCATTATCGACCTCCAGCCGCTCAGCTGAGGTTGTGCTGTTGTTAAAACCAGAGAAGAAGAAACTCTCTCCGCTCGTCTGCGGCTCCATTATGTGATTGCAGGATGTAATTAAACCTGCAGATTGGCTTTTGCAGCGTTTCCTTTTCTCTGTGTCTTTAAAATCTTCTAAAACCACATCAGAGCAGATTGATGTGAAGTGTAATTCAGTCATAAAAAAGAGCACAGACTTGTTTTTGTCCTGATAGTTTCCTCCATGATTTGCAGGCTTGTGTTCGTCCTCTTAAAGCTGCAAACACACGCTCTGAGCTCTGAAAGCTGCAGAGACAGATGACTGCACCCTTCACATTGATTCCAAACTCTGCTTTTCTGCTGCTTTTTACCCACGAGAGCCAAAGTGCTTCTCCATCTCTCAAGAACGTTTCCTCTGAAGGCACAGAGAGGTGGATATAGATTTTCACCGTCTGGCTTTCTGGCTCTTCTCAGACCATAAATCTCCTCCTCCTGGTGATTTTTGTCAGTCTAGTGCCCATCGTCTGCTCCGTCCTGCTTCCTCTCCAAGGACTCGACCTTGGGCGTTTGTGTCTGACTGGAGTCTGTGGCTTTTTTATAAACCTCAAAATACAAATTACACGTGAAAGTAGCAGGTACGACGCTCTGAATACCACCAACTACTGTCACACGTAATATGTAGTTTGACTGTTTCGTTGGGTCTGTTTTGCAGTTTGTTTCTCTGGTTTTATGTCTTGAAAAGTGGAGCTGATGGATTTTTTCCTCCTGTTTAACCTTTAATCATAAAAATTGAAAATCAACCATTAGTAAATTTGACATTTCTTTCTCTAATATTCAAAGAGATTACCAGATTAAGCATTTTATATCAGGGGTCAATGACCTGACGTCCCTTTTTTTTGTTTTTGTGAACCGTTTAGGAATAAAGGAGGCATAAAAGGAGGCATCTGGACTTAACTAAGATGAAGTTTTGGATAATTTTGAGTTTTTATCTTAAAATTTTGACTCAATATGGGCAACAAAAACAACAAAAAAATCTCAACAAAGTAGTTTTCTTTTGTTTTTTTTTTTATCTGGCGTAAATGGGCTTCAATAGTTATTGCACTTTAGTCAAGATGAAAAACTTGTAAGTGCAGTTTTTTACTTGTGTAATGCAATATTTCCCTTGGTTGAAATAACATAGCTCAATATTTTATGGCAAAGTTACAGAAATCAAAACTACTGGATATTTATGAGAATTTAATTTCTTTCTAAATTAGCGTTAAATGTGACTTTTTCCTACTATTTGTGGTATTAGTATGAAATTTCATACAATAACCTCTAAGTCAGTGTTTCCCAAAGTGGGGGTCGGGACCCTATTGGGGGTCGCGAGACATTGATAGGGGGAATGTGCCCCAAAATCAAAAAATATGAACAATTTTATCCATTATTGTAAGAATAAAGGCAAAAATAGGGGGTAAAGATAATATAAAATTATGCAAACAGAAAATGTTTTATCTGTTTTTCACATTTCTTTGTTGAAGTTTGATGCAGTGAACGCAGAAAAGTGCACATTAGTCGGTAAATCAAAGCATCCTTTGGGTTTTTTGTTTGTTCATGTCCGTTTTTTGGATTGGTCCATTAGTGTTGTACCACAGCAGGGGGTCGCCAGTCTCTAACGCTGTTATTTTGGGGGTCACAGGCGGAAAAGTTTGGGAACCACTGCTCTAAGTGACACTTCAGCCATTAAGTAGAGGTCAATATTTTAAAAACTCAAAGGTTTATTTAGAAGAAAAGAGAAATACTAAAAAGATGTATTCATTCCTTTATCCTTTTTTTCTTGGTGGGTTAGTGAAAGGATCGAGTCGTGTTTGACTTATTGCTTAATATTCTGTTTTTAACGTTGTTGAAGATGCATGAAAATGAAATTCAAAGTTTCCTTATTCTTGAAGACTTTAGATGAAATAGTCGTGAGATTTTTTATTCAGAGTTTGTCGTGTGAAAACTGTTTAAAGTGGTTGATCAGAAAGATGAAGACGCTCTGATTCAGGCGCTAAAATCCTGTTTGCAGCTCTGATGATTTTTACTCCCTGGTAGAAAAACTCAGGTTTGGGTGTAAATGGCGGTAAAAGCGAGCGTCTCTCTGATGTCACACAAACGGGGGACGATTACAGAGCACATCCTTCGTCTGGGTGGAGCAGCTTTGAGTGAGCAATTCTGGTAACACCTTGAGCCCCGAGCGCCGTCGCTGCAATCACGCCGCCATTGAGGGCGGCCTTTCATCTGAGGCCTTTCACAGAAACCTTTCAGAAAAAAAGAGAGAGAGAGAGAGAGATGGAAGGAGGACGAGGAGGGAAGTGCAGCCCCGAGCGCTCGTCGTGGATGAGCGTGAGGATGATGATGACGACGGGAGCAGATGTTGGAAGAAAAGTGTGTGAAAAACAGGAGAAAGAAGCTTTTTCATTGTGTGTGTTCACGAAGCAACAACCATCCAACCTATTAAGGCCTGTGCTGTATTTTACCTCCACCATCTTCCAAACGTAATCATTCATGGTCGCTGAGGCGTGATGATACTTCAGGGGGGGGGGCGGTGTTGTACAGTTTCATTACAGTAGATAAGAGTAGAGTTTTGCTGTAGAACAGGACTCAGTCTGCCGTGTCCGTGGTGCTGAGCCGGCTCCTCTCCGGATGGATCCGGGCTGTTTGCTGGCGCTGCAGGGGGAGGGGGTGTTTGCTGAGGACTACCAGGTGCTGCTTCCTGATGGGCGGGCGCTCGGCCAGGTGTTTGTGCTGGATGCTAATGCAGGAGGTAAGCCTGGATCGCTTCCACTTAAAACTCAACGCCAATCACCTCTGGAAAAAAAAAAAAAAAAAAACACCTCTGTGAATCGATGGCTGCCAACGCTGAGGAAGGTTATTTTTTTAACCTCTTACACCCCACTTAGGGCTGCACGGTGGCGCGGCGGGCAGCGCTCCAGCCTTATGGCAAGAAGGTCGCCGGTTCGATTCCCCATTCGGGCATGGTTGGCCTTTCTGTGTGGAGTTTGCATGTTCTCTCCTGGTACTCCTGCTTCCTCCCACAGACCAAAAACATGCCCACGTTTGGTTAATTGATTATTCTAAATTGCCCGTAGGTGTGAGTGTGTGCATGAATTGTTTGTCTCTATGTCAGCCCTGCGATCGACTGGCGACCAATCCAGGGTGCACCCCGCCTCTCGCCCAATGACAGCTGGGATAGACTCCACCTACCCACGACCCTGAATAGCAGGATAGACGGTTAAGAAAATGGATGGATGGATGGATGGATGGATGGACACCCCACTAACCCTAACCCTAACCCTCTAGACTCTATACATGCTACGTTTAAACTTGTAACTAAAGAACCACAAGGTCAAATTCATCAGTGACTCCTGATTTGAAACGTAAAAGTCTCTAGTTTCAGAAAATGTCATGTTTTAATATGTGGATAAAGTCCACATCAGGATAAATGCAGCTGAAACACTTTTTTCTACTCGTCGATTTTTAGAACCATTTTTGAAAATCAATCACGTCAAGATGCTTCATCCCAGAAATAAATCATGCACCACATCACTTCTACACCTTCTCATCTACATCTGGGTGAAATGTGGGCTTTTTAGGTAAAACTTTGTAGGAGTTAGAGAGTTTTTAGTCTCAGGTCTTTGTGGAAAACATTCAACAAAAATCATGAAATTGTAGTTCACAGTCACAGATTGTACCTCTTTTTTTGCATGATTGGGAACGAAGGTGCATGGCCATAAACAGGTCTCGCCAATGATCTAAATGGCTACAGCTGGCTTTTTGTGTAAGGTACGGCGATTGGCAACATGTGTTTTGTAAACGAGCCTCTAATCGAGCTATGACACAAGACCAGCGTGTGCTATTGGTCAGTCAAGCAGGGAGCTCTTGTTGTCTATCACAAGCTGTCCTGGGATGAAAACTCACTTTAGTCTTGCAGCTAGAACCCTGTAGAAAACAAAGACTTGCAGCTTTGTCAGATCCACATTGAGGAGGAAATGCTCTAAGACTGTGAAGCTGCTGTTATTGATGAGAACGGACACGACAGACAGACAAACAACGGACTTTACAGGAGAAATTTCACCACTTGGAATAATTTGATGAAACAACACTTTTGATATGTTTGAACTCTGGATTCCTCTGGTGGAAAGGAGAGTGAATATTCAGGGTACGGGCGTCAGGATGTGACGCAATGACCCCAAACAGGTAGGACGTCCACGTTGTTATGCGACCTGGTGGAGTGTAAGAAGTTAAACGCTAAAAAAAAAAACTTTCATCTTTCTTTCTTTGTTCCCCATCATCAGAATTCTTTCTTTGTGAAGCATTTATCTAAAACAAACAACTGGCGCGTTTGTTGTTGCTTCTCATAAATCATTTAGGTTTGCTTTGTCTGCCAAGTGGAGCCTGAGAGAACGTTTCACAGAGCGGCGTGAAACTCTTTGGGATTCTCTTTGCTCCTGTATTCTCTCTTTTTCTCTGATTTTAAATGCGCTGGGATCTTTTCTGCAGTTGTTATTGAGCTCATTATGTGTCCAGAAGAATAATTTGTGGTTTCAGAGAAGGCGAATGTAGGGGGCTGCAGAAATCTAAGCAGTGATTGATCATTGGGAAAGGATGCATAACTTCCTGTTTTTCTCCTTTTTTCTCCGCTGTGTCTCCTTCCTCGCTGTTCAAAGGCTGCCATCGTACATGGAGGGAGCTAATTAGTCTTTTCCATCCCATTCACAACGTTCAAAAGACTTTAGAGGAAACGAGAACAGGCTGGAGACTCAGGATCTGCTTGGAAAATAAACGTGAAAGTTCAGAGGAGGAAGTGACATCACGTTAGGGCGACCACATCCTAACACCCCCCCCTCTGTGAGATCCTGCAAAAAAACCCAAAGATCCTCAAAGACGACAAATATGCTTCATAACACAAACATTTATTTAAAACACTTCTTTTGTCCGTGTAATGTAAACATTGATTCGAAGTCTATTTTTGCCAATTAAATTTTTTTTTTCTAAAAGTCATAAAATTAAGATATAGTCAAAATTTTAGAATAAAAAAAAAGTCAAAATTAGAGATTAAAGTCAAAATTTTGAGAGAAAAAAAGTCAAGATAAGAGATTATAATGTTGTATTTAGATGAAGATTTATACCTCGAAGATACAAATGTCAGTTGTTGAGATAAAAAGTCAAATAGATGAGATGAAGAGGAGAAATTTGAACTTTTATGCTCAAATTTTTTCCTTTTTTTCTTCATAATTTTGACAAAATATTTACAAAACTAAAAATGTTCGCATTTTATCTCAAATTTTGACTGTTTATCTCCAATTTGACTCTGTAACTAATTAACTACAACTCAAAATTGTGATTTCATTGTTTTACAGTTTTAAACCCATATCTTAAATTCTTATTGCTCACGTTTCGATTTTTGATTTTTATCTAAAATTATGACATTTTTACCTTAAAATTTTGACTTTTTATGACTTTTTTTCATCATAACTGACTTTATCTCAAAATTTTGACTTTTCATTTTTCAATTTTTGTACTTTTTTAACTCAGATCTTTGACTTTTTATCTTAAAATTTAGACAATATTATCTTAAAATTAGAGTACATGTTATCCCAGAATTTTGACTTTTCAACTCTAAATTTTTTGACATTTTTTTCAGAATTTGACTTTTCAGCCAAATCTTGACTTTTTATCCCAGAATTTTGACTTTTTATCCCAGAATCTTGACTTTTTATTCCAGAATTTTGACTTTTTATGTCAGAATTTTGACTTTTTATCCCAGAATTTTGACTTTTTAACCCAGAATCTTGACTTTATATTCCAGAATTTTGACTTTTTATCCCAGAATTTTGACTTTTAATCCCAGAATTTTGACTTTTTATGTCAGAATTTTGACTTTTAATCCCAGAATTTTGACTTTTTATGTCAGAATTTTGACTTTTTATCCCAGAATTTTGACTTTTAATCCCAGAATTTTGACTTTTTATCCCAGAATTTTGACTTTTTATGTCAGAATTTTGACTTTTTATCCCAGAATTTTGACTTTTTATGTCAGAATTTTGACTTTTTATCCCAGAATTTTGACTTTTAATCCTAGAATTTTGACTTTTTATCCCAGAATTTTGACTTTTTATGTCAGAATTTTGACTTTTTATGTGCATTACCTTGTGCAGGATCAGCATCTTGACAGGTTGGTGAATATTTAGAATAATGTCAGTATCTCAGTGCAGCTTTGATTTATTATAAATATCAATGATCTGTAAAACAAACTGAGAAAAACAACATTTTTGGGAATTTAGAAAATCCCCAAGGCCGTAATTTCACCACCAAAAAGGAGGAAATGTGCAGGTAAAGAGGAAGTTTGGTCATAATATCCACCTTGTTTTTGTCCATCAGGGTTGAGTTGAGACTTTTCTCTTGGTGCAAACATCTGCCAGCGTTTTTCCCATCATGCTTTGCATTCACTGGGAAACACTGTAATGACTTCCACCTCTGCAGCGAGACAATCAAACGCCGTTAATTAGATGTGGAGCTATAACGCTCTCAATCAGGAGAAATTCTCTGCAGCTATACGCTCTGATGGAAAAACTCTGGGTGTGTAAACTATACGTGTGTGTGTGTGTGTGTGTGTCTTGATTACTCTGCTAAATAGTGATTATGCCGATTATTAATCATGATTATCAGGTGGGAGCAGGAATGTGTCCTTCACTCTCAGCAGCTAAAAACAGTCTGAGCTGATTCAAAGTCTGTTTTTCTTCATCGAACACTGGATAAAAAGTGAAGGCCACATTAATAAAGCTGGTGTCAAATGTTACAGATCACAGAAATGTGAAATGTAGAGTCATATTTGTTCGGACCGTGATGTCACTGACGCAGACTGAGTGATGGAGTCTTTTATTTTGAAAGGTTGTTGGTCGATTTGAGGCCAGGAACTCTCTGCAGTTTCACTCAGAGTTAAAATGATGTTTCCAGAGAAATTCAGTCCCTTTAGCTCCTGTTTTAGCCTTTAGCTCCTGTTTTAGCCTTTAGCTCCTGTTTTAGCCTTTAGCTCCTGTTTAAGCCTTTAGCTCATGTTTTAGCCTTTAGCTCCTGTTTTAGCCTTTAGCTCCTGTTTAAGCCTTTAGCTCATGTTTTAGTCTTTAGCTCCTGATTTAGCCTTTAGCTCCTGTTTTAGCCTTTAGCTCCTGTTTAGCCTTTAGCTCCTGCTTTAGCCTCTAACTTGTGTTTTAGCCTTTAGCTCCTGTTTTAGCCTTTAGCTCAGTCAAAGTCAAAATTTCAATTGAGAAAGGTAAACATTTATGATAGAACTTTTTTTTTTTTTTTAGATAAAGTCAGAAATTGAAATAAAAAGCTGAAATTTTGAGATAAAATATCAGAATTGTGAGATAAAAATGTGAATTTATAAGGGAAAAAAACTAGATTTACAGATTAAAAAGTCAAAAATTTGAGGTAGAAAGTCAAAATTATGAGTTAAAAAGTCAAATTTTCTAGATAAAATATCAGATTCTTGAGATAAAAAGTTGAAATCATTAGGGAAAAAGTCAAAATTTTAATTGAAAAAGTTAAAAAGTTGAGATAGGACATTTTGTTAGATAAAATCAGAATTTGAAATAAAAAGCTGAAACTTTTAGATAAAATATCAGAATTGTGAGATAAAAATTTGTATTCATGTGGGGAAAAAAATCCAGATTTTGAGATAAAAGGTCAAAAATTTGAGATCAGATATTAAAATTTGAGGTAAAAAGTCAAAAATATATTGGATAGAAAGTTAAATTTTCTAGATAAAATATCAGAATCTGAAGATAAAAAAGTGTAAATCATGAGGAGAAAAGTCCAAGGACTCAAACACAGCAGCAGCAGTTCAGAGGGGGGTTCATTAGGGAGAAGTTAAAGGAATTTTTAAATAGTCAAAGTAGTTTTCATGACTGCATATTACAAACAAATCTATTGTCTGACCCAGAGTTTGGCTGTGACTGGTTTTTAACGAAAGTGACGCTCGTCAGTTTTCCTGTAAAATGTGGCGTCAGTTATATAATTTTGATCCATTTTTGTTTATTGAAATAGTTCAGATGTATTTATGTTCAGGTGAAACGACATCAACAGGTGCCTCAGTCTCTGTGATGGAGTGAGAAGTGTCTCTTTGTTCCTCGCCAAAGTGACGCTGAACGAGGGAGTGATATTTTTCTGTGTGAGACAGCAGAGAGAGAGAGAGAGAGAGAGATTGAGAGACAGTGGGAGGGATGGCAGGAGTGTGTGTGATTGAGATAAGCAGAGAAGTCCTCTCCCACACACTGGGATCCCAGAGAAACCTCCCACTGAAGCTGCGAACGCCGTACGCCGCAGTCGCTCTGTCACGCAAGGACGAACCAAGGACACGAGGGAGGGAGAGAGAGAGAGAGAGAGAGAGAGAGAGAGAGAGAGAGAGAGAGAGAGGGGAACATTCAGGCCTCATCGTTTCATCTCTATCTCTGTTTCACTAAATAAACACTTTACTCTGTTTTTACTTCAAAATCCTCTCCAGTGATGAATGTTGGGATAAAAACTACTGAGATTTTACAACAAAGACAGAAAGAGCCTTGAGGAACGAACGAGTCCTCAAATACATTTTTCTTTTTTAACTAGAGATGAGACTCAACTTCAAATTGAACAGTTTTCTTTATTCAGATTTTTTGGCCTTTTTTCAGAGATTATGAATGAAAACACAAAAAAAATTCTTTCACTCATGGTTAGTGGTTGGTGAAGATAATTACTAACAACAGAAACTTCCAGAATGACCCTGATGAAAAGTTTCCCTCCCCCAGTTCTTAACAGCGTGTATTTCCCCCTTTAACATCAGTGACAGCTTGAAGTCTTTTGTGCTGGTTGTGGATGAGGGTCTTTATTTTCTCAGATGGTAAAACTGACCATTCTTCTTGGCAAAAAGCCTCCAGTTCCTGTAAATTCTTGCTCTGTCTTGCATGAACTGCAGGTTTGAGGTCAGGAGACTGAGATGGCCACTCCAGAACCTTCACTTTATTCTGCTGTAGCCAATGGCAGGTCCCAAATTTCAACTTTTCATCAAAAATATTTCACTTCTTAATTTCAAAAATATGACTTCTACTCAAAAATATCAACTATTTGTCATAAAAATTTGGATTTCATATCAAAATGGTCGTTTTCCTCAATGTTTTTGACCTTAATCTCAAATATTGGACTTTTGTCTCTAGTTTTGACCCTTTCTCTCAAAATTTTGACTTCTATCTCAAAATATAGGCTTGTTTAGTCTAATGATTTTGACTAAATCCCAAACTATTTACTTTAAAATTTGGACTTTATTTACTCAACAATTGTTTATCTCATTTTTTCTTTTATCTCAAAATTTTGACTATTTATTTCATTTTTTTCTTTGTCTCAAAATTCTGACTTTCGCTCCCAAATTTCCACATTTCATCGATGAATTTTCACTTTATTGTCTCAAAAATTTGACTTCTCATCTAAAATATAGACAGTCACACAATTTTGATTCTATCTCAGAAATGTCTTTTTTCCTCAACTATTGTCCCTTATCTTAAAATTTGGAGTTTTTTTTCCTAAGTTTTGACAATTTAATCCTGAAACTTTGACTTGGCCTTGTGAGACTGAGATGGCCACTCCAGAACCTTCACTTTATTCTGCTGTAGCCAATGGCAGGTCCACTTGTCCTTGTGTTTTGGATCATTGTCATGTGTGAACGTCCAAGTACGTCTCATGTGCAGCTTCTGGGCTGATGAGTGTAAATTTTCCTCCAGTATTTTCTGATAACATGCTGCATTCATCCTTCATTCATCAGTTTGGACCAAGTTTCCTGAGCCTTTGTAGCTCACACATCCCCAAANATGGTGGACCTTTCATCATAGGCCTTGTTGACTCCTCTCCAAATGGAACAATGTTTATGGTTGTGGACAAAAAGTTCACTTTTGCTCTCATCACTCCAAATGACTTTGTTCCAGAAGTTTTGAGGCTTGTCTCTGTGCTGTTTGGCGTATTGTAAGCAGGAAACTTTGTGGCATTTGTGTAGAAATGTCTTTCTTCAGCCCATTTTTCCTCAAGTGCCTCCTTATTGTGCATCTTGAAACAGCCAGACCACATTCTCTCAGAGAGTCCTGTATTTCAGCTGAAGTTATTTGTGTGTTTTTCTTTGCATCCAGAACAATTTTCCTGTCAGTTGTAGCTGAAATGTTTGTTGGTCTACCTGACCGTGGTTTGGTTTCATCAGAATCCCTCATTTTCCACTTCTTCATTAGAGTTAATTCTGCTTATTGGCATCCTCAGTTCCTTGGATATCTTTTTATATCCCTTTCCTGTTTTATACAGTTGGATTCACTTTTCCTGCAGAAACTTTGACAATTCTTTTTCTTTCCTCATGACTCAGAATCCAGAAATGTCAGTGCAGCACTGGATGAAAGATGAAAGTGTCTGTCAGGAGCTCAGAAACTCAAATAGATCCCATTTGTGTCGACTTGTGTTCGTGTTATCAGGACAAAATCACCAGAGGATGGAAACTTTTCATCAGGGTCATTCTGGAAGTTTCTGTTGTTGATTTAAAAAGAGTAAACACATGAATGTATTCACCAACCACGAACCATGAGTGAAAGTTTTTGTATTATTTTAAATGTTTCCCTTTAGGTAACAGTGTCTTGTATCAAGTCTAATGAGGTGTTTGTTAATAGAAATTAGAGGAATAAACTTGGTGAGGTGTTGAGTTTTTGCAGTGTTCTCCTCAGTTTCAGGTCATTGTGAGTTTCTGCAGCGTTTCTAAAATCCAGGATCATGTTTGACCTCAGACTTTGTGGTTCACGGGCGTTTGTCTGGAGCTCACATCAGTCTCAGACAGCACCCTTGGATTCGCTGCCTCCTGCAGAGAGAAAAAAAAAAAAAAAAGAAGAAGGATGGGTCCCATCGGTGAAGGGCTGAGATATCTCCCATCAGCCCTCACACTCGCTGTGGTGAATCTGGGTCACAGCTTGCGTGACGGACAGTCTGCCATTATCACCACTCAGACTCACAAAGGAGGAAGAGGAGGAAAGTGCGAAGAGGAGGAGGCTGAGCACTCTGCTCCTGTTTGCCCCCGGCTGAGCGGGGTGATGGGATTGGACGTCCTGCCCCCATGGGTGGTGGTGGCGGTGGCGTCTGCGGTGGCGTCCTGGTTCTTCCTGCTGTTTCTCGGTGAAACTGCGGCGTCTTGAATCAAAGGATTCACGTCCCAGAGTAAACAACCGACGAGACACATTATTGGAGCCACACATCACTAAGACGCCAAGTGACGAGTCGGAGAGTAGTGGCAGTACAAGTCTACTGTTCCAGTCTGGAGGGGGGGGTGAGACTCAGACAGTCGTCTGCTGTCCTCGACGAGAATTTTGGAAGAGACAAAAAGAGTGAAGTGTAGATTTTTTCTTTTCTCCACTTCCTGTCATCTGTTGCTTTTGCATTAGGGTCAATAACGTAACGTCCCCTTTTTTTGTGTCTGAGTGCAATATTTCCTTCCATCATGAATTGAGTATTTCATCACATGTATTTCTCTATTCTATGAAACCTGTGTTATTTGAACACATCTTTAAACTATTAAAATATAACATGTTTTTTTGTGTTTTGGTTCCTCAAACCCCCAAAATGTCAGGTGGTGCAACCGTCCTGACAAGTATCCACAGTAATTAAACTCTAAAAATTGAATGTCAGTTATTGTAAATGGAAATTAAAAATACAGTGGCATTATTTTATGCTTGAACCTTTTTAAATAAAACATTCTTTGCAAATAAAAAGAATTTTAAAGCTGTTGAGAAATGTAAAAAACTTTTGTCCCGTAATTTTCACCTTGTCAAATGTCAGGGTGGTGCAACCGTAACATTAGACTTTTATTTTAAAGTGAAGAGAATAAAACAGGAAACAGGAAACTGCATCAGCCAGAGGAGCCCAAATGACATTTGTGACCAAGTGGAAAAGTTTGTAGATTTCTCTGAAATACTGATAAAAAAGGTTTTTTCACTTCATTGGTGACTGGAACAATTTCCATGTCAGGTGGAACAACCAATGTAATAATGTGAAATGTTATTTTAACATCAAATTATTTATCTTATTCACAAATAAAAGAAATGAAACACACAAAATGAAAATGTATGCGTCACTACAGACACTTGAGAGATACTTGCCAATAATTTCACACAGAAAAAATAACAGGAACATATAAATATATTTTCATATATTTGGTTGCACCACCTGACATTTTTGGGTGCTCAAATTAAAAATACTAAAAAATAATGAACCTCAAAACTTTGAAATGTTGGTCAACTACTGAAATCTGTTAGAAAACATAATTCTTCTCTCAGAAATATGTTTTTTATCCATTTTCAAAGAACTTTTTAAAAATAGGTTTTTAGACCCTCTTTTTGTCATTGACCCACATGCAAATAATTGGAAAAGACTCAAACTGTTTATTCTATTTAAAAAAAAACTTCAATATTTTCCTGATTATGGGGGATAAGTAAATTAATTTCCTCTTTTCTCCACTTGTATAGTTTCTTTTGTAAAGGTAGTTTTTAACAGTTTGTCTCCTTGGTTGAGTAACTCTGGTGTAGAACAGAAAACATCGACTGGAAAACCTGTAGCTGATATTTTGAGATATTTCAGGTTAAATAAATAAATATTTCACTGTCTGTGATTAGAATGTGCAGCAGGTTTTGTTGAGATTAAATCTAATTTGTGATTAAATGCCCCGTTCACGAGCATGAACCTTTAAAGCGTCTCCTCTGCAGTGAACAGAGAATCAGATCTTTGGTCTGATTCTCATGAACAGGCCTCTCAAGTTTCTGCACCGTCCCGTGGGGGGGTGAGAGTGAGGGGGGGGGGGGGGTGTTTATGGAGACAGATGAGGGATCTCTGCAGCAGAGAGGGGGATTAAACGGGATGGATAGCAGCGTTTGATTGGACTCCATTAAACTCAGTCCCTGAAGGCCTCGATGACCAGAGGATGATGAACCTTGAGAGACTCTGGAGATTCGCTGACGTTAAGTGTCACGATCACAGTCAGTTATAAAAACATGACCTTTACACGACCTTGTAATTTTATTAGGATTCGCTGGAGCAGAGTCAAGATTTCTGATTCTCTGAGAAAGAGACAGACTGTTCCTGACTGTTAGGTTTGCAATGAAGCTGGGACGCTGTGTAAAATGTAAATAAAAACAGAAAACAATGATTTGCAAATCTAGTTTAACCGATATTCACTTAAATACACCACAAAGACAAGATACTTAATGTTCAAACTGAGAAACTTTCATCACCTTTCCTTTAACAACACTCTAGCTGCACTCTTCTACTACGGAGCCACGCTGTTGTAACAGGAGCAGAATGTGTCTTGGTTTCATCGTCTTGCTGAAATAATCAGGGACGTCCCTGAAAAAGACAAAGTGTCTTAGGCTTCATCCACACGAAGTCAAAATGCTTAACAGTTTCCAAAACGATCGTCATCAAGATGAAGGCGTCTCAGAAAATGTGTGCGTCTATATGAATGCACTCGATACGCAGGAAGACGCTGTAAAACACTTGCCAGACCTCTAGGGGCGCTGCAACGATATGAGGGAAACAAGCGGAAACAGAAGAACAAACAGTGGCATGAAGACTTTTGGCTAAAGTTGTGCCGTACTGTGTCCTCTATGATTGTTTTAACTCTGTGGTGGTTGAGAAGAAGGAGATTTAGCTGCTAAAGGGATAGCAGGGTCACCAGCTTCATCCACACATACGCTACAGAGTACGCAGCCATTGTTGTTGTTGTTGTTGCCATAGTGACGCTTGTGGCGCATGCGTATTAATGACGATGTGAAAATATGACGTCAGCGTATCTGAAAAGTTGCAGAGAGCCAGTTTACACGGAGCCGCGTCTACGGCGTTTCTAAATCTTCCCACTTTGGAACCTGGTTTCAGAAATGATGGTTTACAGACCCACAAAACGCCGTCTTCTTATGGATGATACGCAGATTCAGCAAAAAACTTATGACCTCGTTTTGTCTTCGTGTGGATGGGGCCTGAGATGGCAGCAGATGTTGCTCCAAAACCTGTTTGTACCTTTCAGCACCACGTCCATGATTTCCAAAAAGAGTTCTGCGGCGTTTGTGTGTGTTGTTGATGTCTGACTTTGTCTTTGCATGGTAGAGTTTGAACTGTCACTTGTAGATGTAGTGATGAACTGTGTTAACTGACAATGGTTTTCTGAAGTGTTCCTGAGCCCACGTGCTAATATCCTTTACACAATGATGTGGGTTTTTAATGCAGCGCCGCCTGAGGGGCCTTCAAAAAGCAGCAAAAATGGGAGAAAGAAAAAGCAAAAACAGCAAGAAGCAGCAATTAAGTGAAGTTTAAGGTGGAAAAATTGACGAAAAGTAACAAAAATGGGTGAATAATGGATGAAAACAGCAGGAAGTGGCAGTGAAGTCAAATAGTAGACATT
>RPOG01002132.1:37269-76950 GCA_008086565.1 Thalassoma bifasciatum | reverse complement strand
TTTAAGCACCAATCAGTCCATTAATCCACAGGGAACCAAAAAGGAAAACCAGTTCAAAGAAGAATGATTGATCAACAACAAATCTCTGCTATACCAGGCCCAAAAATCAAAAATTAAAGTGATCTCACTGGATCCAGGGAAGAGTTGATGTCAGGAAGCAGCTCCTTCGTTTTCCTCCGCGTGCAGCAGCACCAGGCTGTTGTTTACCTCCGTTGTCATGACGACCCACATTGAGCCGCTGTATTACTTTAATGAAATCTTTTTAAAGCTTTTTTTTTTTCCTTTAAAGACCACGGTGGCACATATGTTAGTACAAAATGATGTTTGTGTGGCGTTATAGATGAACATACACGCACTTCTGTGCAGCACTTTAGCGCAGCTGTGTTATAAGATCCACGCCCACCGTGAGTCTGTAGTCGGGCTAGAGGAAAAGATAACCAAACCCAGGAGAGACGAGTAGAGTAGAGCTGGAACTGTAGAGTGGAAAAGCGCCATTAGGTTCAGTGTTTTGCTCGAGGACACTTCAACATGTGACTGCAGGAGCTGGAATCGTTAAATGTGCTCTTGTCTTTTTCTAAAGAGCTTTAAAAAATCTGTGTTTTATTTCCAAATCTCCCGACAGCTGCTGTTTGTTCGCCTCTCGCTCTGCGGTTCAGTGGGCTAACGAATGCACATAAACAAAAACGACGACCTTTATCACCCCCGCGCTGGTTCAGGAGGCCGCCATGTTTGAAGACGCTGAGGGTTAAGTGAGAGGAGAAGCTGCGAGGACGCCCCCCCCCCCTCCCTCAGAGACACAGCAGCACAAACACTCAGCTCTGTGATTCACTCCTGATTTTACATCCTCCACTTTCAAACAGCGTCGCTCCCAACATGGACGATGTGTCTGTTTCAGATCCTCCAGGACTGATGGTGTTTAATTTTTAATGCGACTTCAGCTCCAGCTCCAGCTGACGGAGAAACTCTCCCACACAACGACAATCGATGACTGACGCTCGCTCCGACGCCCAGAACCACACCAATACAAGAAGTTTGAGGAGTCGGCGTCGCCACGGTTACTCGTGTGACTCACTCACTCACTCCGCCTCTGACTCAGGTCGTTTGTCACAACATGCTGCAGGCTCCTGATCACATAAAACTGAGTTATCACCCCCCCCAAACGAAGTGGATTACTGCAGCGCGGGTCACAATACAGGATACAACACCTCAGGGGGCCGTCACGGGGGCCGTCACAGGGGCCGTATACTGTACCAGAGACCAAGGACGAGAGCTAAATGAGATGCTGTCAGGATAAAAAACAGATTAGAGGAAATATACGTGAGACTGAGGAGCTGTAGAGAGACGGGGGAACTCTGGGAAATATGTTTCAGAGCTTATAACTGAAGAACCACAAGGTCAAAAACTCTACTTTCAGAAAATGTCATGTTTTTATATGTGGTTGATTTTAAAACTGTTTTTTAAGACATCCACCACATCACTTCTACACCTTCTCATTTGAGATTTTTAGGTAAAACTTTGTAGGAGTTAGAGAGTTTTTAGTCTCAGGTGATGCAGATTGTAATTCTACATGAATGTGAATGAAGACGCACAGCAATAAAAAGGTCTCACCAATGATACAAATGGCTACAGCTGGCTTCATGTAAAGTGTAAGGTGATTGGTTGCTGTAGGAGTGAGTGATAGGCCTGGTAGCCAATAAATGAACCTCTAATTACACAAGACCACGAAGCAGAAAGCACTTGTTGTCTATCACAAGCTGTCCTGGGATGAAAACTCACTTTATTCTTGCAGCTAGAACCCTGTTGAAAACAAAGACTTGCAGCTTTGTCAGATTGACATTGAGGAGGAAATGCTCTAAGACTGTGAAGCTGCTGTTATTGATGAGAACGGACACGACAGATGAGGTGTAAATTGCTTGTAACAAGTCAAAAAAATCAGCCAATGGGATAAAACGAATTCACCCGGAAAGTTTCTTGAAATTAGAAAGATGTCTTAAAACAAGAATCTTTTATCTTATCCCATCGGCAGATTTTTTTTTACTTGTTACAAGCAATTGATGCCTCATTTTTGTCTTAAAAAAACTTAAAATGAGACATTTTTATGATCTTGTCTAGTAAATATGGCTCAAATCAAGAATAGTGAGAGAAATTTGACTAAAAATAAGACATAATGACTTGCTTAGATTTCAGTTTTTGCAGTGTACAATCAAAAAATTGTAGTTCACAGTCACAGACTGTACCTTTACTGTTGCGCACATGGAAATAAATGGATCTTGTCAATGATGTAAATGGCTACAGTTGCTTCCTGTGAAGTGTAGGGTGATTGGTTCCTGTAGGAGTGAGTGACAGGCCTGTTAGCCAATAAACGACCTTCAATAGAGCTATTACACAAGACCAGTCAAGCAGGGAGCACTTGTTGTCTATCACAAGCTGTCCTGGGATGAAAACTCACTTTAGTCTTGCAGCTAGAACCCAGTTGAAAACAAAGACTTGCAGCTTTGTCAGATTGACATTGAGGAGGAAATGCTCTAAGACTGTGAAGCTGCTGTTATTGATGAGAACGGACACGACAGACAGACAAACAACGGACTTTACAGGAGAAATTTCACCACTTGGAATAATTTGATGAAACAACACTTTTGATATGTTTGAACTCTGGATTCCTCTGGTGGAACGGAGAGTGAATATTCAGGGTACGGGCGTCAGGATGTGACGTAATGACCCCAAACAGGTAGGACGTCCACGTTGTTGTGAGCGATTCTTTCACTAATTAAGAAAACTGAGAAACAAACTTAGAGACTGAAATGAGAAGAATCTAAACTTTCCAACGTGGTTTTGCATTCTGATGTTTGACGAAGACGTTACTGTTTAATCTTTGAGGAGGTCACATTAATTGGAAACAGGTCTGAAAACCCAATCCCTAATAGTTACGGAAAAAAAAACATTGAAAGAACAACAAATCTGACCTTAGAAGCATTAATAAGATGGAATTCAGATGCAAAACTTCTTCTGTTAATCTCTCTATGTCAGTGGTTCCCAACCTGTGGTCCGCGGCCCCTTGATGGGCCGTGAAGGTCTCACAAGTGGGCCGCCAAATCATTTCCAAAATAGCCTTATTTTAGTGGAGAGTAATAATATAAAGATACAAATACACAGAATATTAAAACTCAGATACGTTTTAAAACAAATTAAAACTGTTTTCATAGTCATAAAGAAATAAAAAAAAAAACTTTCAGAAAGCATGTTAGAGCCCAGTATGTAGCATGACCCAAAATGCAACAACAACCTGAAATATACTGAAAAAATTAAATAAAGCAGAACATGTAATGACTGGTAGATAATGTAACAAAGTAAATAATAAAGTAACAAAAAGAATGCAGTAAAACCCAAAATATAATAATTTTTTCTGTTACACTGGAAAAAGTTTATGCATTTTGGGCTCAGCTTCTGTGACAATATCGTCCAGTGATTCAAATTTGGGTTTGATTACATTTCATCAATCACCTATTGGATCAGAGGTGGGCCGCAAACATTTTTGAGACTTAAAAATGGGCCCAGAGTTGGAAAAGGTTGGGAACCACTGCTCTATGTCTCTCTTTGTTGTAAATGCAGAGGTAGAAGTTTGCAGACTGTCTCTCTGGGAGAAACTGACCAATCAGGAAGCTTCTTGCATCTTTCAGAGGAGGATGGAGGAATGCAAAAACAACTTCTGTGGTTCGTTAGTAGAAAAATTAGGTCTGGAAAAAAAATTGTGAATTCAATGAGATCACAAATATTTTTCCTCTGTTCATCTGTATCATTTTGAATTCTCAAAATCACAATTTTGTTTGTTATTTTTGCGCTCAAATTGATTGTTTCTGCATATTTTCCACAAAAATTTAGTCGTATTCTCGGAAGAAAAGAAACTCTCGTAGAGCGAAGTTCAGAGGTTGTGTCGGGTTTAAAGGTGTTTTTTTTTTTTTAGAGATGCTGGTGTGTTTTTCAGCGGAGGTTATTCAGGGTTGCTGATTCTTATTCTCCCCGTTTCCCTGCGGCTGAGGATCAAAGGCGAGCAGAACTCGGAGGATCACACTTGCGTTCACGGCTGCGTTCACGCTGTCCGCTCGCCGTGCGCCCAGTTCCTTTACATCATCAAACGCGGGTGCAGGTGGAAGGTCGGGCTCTGCAGAGGTGTGTGTGTGTGTGTGGGGGGGGGTTTATTCTGACACTTTGCTGAAAATAATCTGCTTGTGTCATTGTCCCAGCATGCACCACTCCCTCTCACTGCCTGGCGTCTGCAGAGATAACCTAAACGATCCTCCAGAGTCTTTAAATGAGCCAATCTGAGCAGCTCTGTCTTTCCATTACTATCAGCGTCATGATTAGCTCGCAGCCGTTTACTCAGCAAACCCCTCTCACCCTCCGCCCCCACCCCTCCGTCAAACTCTCTCCCCTTTTTGTCGGTGTCTGCGTTTTCTAAGTTTTTCCTGCTCAGGGTGGAGGGTTGTTCTGCCTCAAACGGAGCGATAACAGCTGTATCGCCCTTGCTTTAAACGCCGTGTCAGAATGAGATCTGACCCCAAAGGTCATCGTTGTTTTTACTGCGCTGTCATCTCACACTCTCTTTGTCTCCCTCAGGCTTTTCTGTTTGCCTTTTTTCCTGGATGCTAAAGCTGCAGACAGAAGCTCAGAGGTTGTTGAATGGTTGCGGGATGAAGCCGCTTTAATTAGAGGCAGATTTTACATCCCACACGTCCAGAGAAGTCGTGTAAAACGTGAATAAAAACAAAATCATTTACAAATGTTTCCCACTGTTACATCACCTTTCTTTGAACAACACTCAGTAAATGTTTGTGAACTGAGGACACTCATTGTTGAAGCTTTGGAGCTGGAATTCTTTCTGCACCCTTCGACTACAGAGCCACGCTGTTGTAACAGGAGCAGAATGTGTCTTGGTTTCATCGTCTTGCTGAAATAATCAGGGACGTCCCTGAAAAAGACAAAGTGTCTTGGATGGCAGCAGATGTTGCTCCAAAACCTGTTTGTACCTTTCAGCACCACGTCCATGATTTCCAAAAAGAGTTCTGTGGCGTTTGTGTGTGTTGTTGATGTGTGACTTTGTCTTTGCATGGTAGAGTTTGAACTGTCACTTGTAGATGTAGTGATGAACTGTGTTAACTGACAATGGTTTTCTGAAGTGTTCCTGAGCCCACGTGCTAATATCCTTTTGGGCCTTGCTGCTTACGTGCAGAGATTTCTCCAGATTCTCTGAATCTTTTGATGATATTATGGTCTATAGATGATGAAATCCATCAATTCCTGCAGTTGGACAAAGTTAAGAAACATTGGGCCTCATTCACAAAACGTTCGTACGCACAAATTGGTGCCTAAACCATGCGTACGAACGTTTGACGCACAAACCTGTGATTCATCAAAGTTTTCTTACCTGAATTTCTTCTTACTTTGCGATCAAATGTAGAACCTCCTCAGACCATGTGTACGCACAAATAATGAATGATCAGCTGTTTATATAACTTAAAACACAGACTCTTTTCACTAAAAACATAACATTTTAAAACTACTTTCAGTAAAAGAAAAAAGCCTTAAATAGAATTCATTAATTAAAAATTACGCATTGGCTAAATTTATTAAATAACCATGAAACTGACACATTTTCGTCCTCATCATGTTTATAATATTGAATATTAAATTAAATGCTTAGTTTAGATTAAAAATATAATCATGTGCATATCAGAATGTCACATTATTTTATGTTGATTAAATCATCGACTGCTCTGACAAACAGTTTCATAAAGTTGTGCAAACTGAATGAAGATGTAAAATAATTTGCTTCTTCTTATGGTTTCGAACATTTTCTGAGTAAATGACGCACACACAGCTCAGCTGTTCACTCAGATTTATTTACCTGTTTGTAAAAATATCCAGCAGCTGTTTTAATGTGTTATTTATGTCACGGATACACGGTACGATCTCCCTCACAGCACCAGGAGAATCAGCTGATCATTTATCTCCGGTCAGGACGAGCGTCTGCAGACGAGTCTCTGAGACACCGAGAGAACGAGCTGTGAGGTTGACGCTGATGATGAGGACCTAAAGGAAGACTGCTCCTCCTCCTGAACCTCTGAACAGATGTCCTTATATGGATGAATTGGGGCGTGGTTTATGTAAATTTCGGGATACGGCAACGCGCCTGTGGATTTAGAATGATTCTGATTCACTAATATACGCTGGAGCAAACAAAAACAGCTGCTGCGCACGTGTCATGAATCCGACGGTGATTTTGCGTATTTGCTCTTTTCGTGCAGGGAGTAAGAACATTTCTACGCATTTATTTGTGAATGAGGCCCATTGTTCTTAAACTGTTGGACTATTTGCTCACGCAGTTGTTGACAAAGTAGTGAAGAACTGAGCCTTTTGGGGATGCTCTTTTTAAACCCTATCATCACACTTGTTTCTCAGTTTAAACAGTTAATGTCTCGTCTTTGTGGTGGATTCAGTTGAATATCGGTTGAACAGAATCTGCAAATCATTGTTGTTTTATGTTGTTGGAGAGAAAAATCGTGTCTTTGACTTCTTTACCGCCTGCACAGATGGTCTCATCAGTCACTGGTGACTCAGCAACAACACCTGTAACGTGTGTGAAATCTGCGTCTACATTATGTGTGATGGGATTAGTGTAAAGCCTCAGACATGAAGGTGTCCAGATCCATCTGTTCCTCCTCTCTGCTCGGCTACAGAAATTATAAATCACCATCATCGCGAGCCAGAGATGGAGGAAAACAATTGCAGAGAGAGAAAGATGGAAATGAAAAGATGCTGCACGCTGATAGAGGAGGCTGTGTGAGGAGCGAGGGAAGGAGGCGTAGGTGGAAAAGGGCGGAGAGCTGCATAAGCGTCGGGATGATTGAACGTGATGCAGAGCGGCACAGACTGAGTTTTTTTTTCTCTTTGCTCCGGAGATGAAAGGGAAGCAGGGGCGATGGTCTCTCCCCTGGGAAACACTCAGAGGAAATGGGGGAATAGGAAGAGGAGGCAAAGACCAAGATACAAGATACTTTGTTTGTCATCGCACATGTCACGAGTACAGAGCAACGAAATTACATTTCAGTTTCATCCTGTTAAAGAAACATAAAATAGACTGTTACGTGTAACAGGGGGAGGACAGGGCAGCGCCATGTTTCATGATGAAAAAAGACATTTCGAGGATAGAATCAAAATTTTGTGACTGTTGATAATTTAGATGAGAAGTCAAATTTTTGAGACAATAAAGTGAAAATTTGTCAGTGAAATATAGAAATTTAGGAGCAAAAGTCAGGATTTTGAGACAAAAGGAAAAAAAAATGGGAGCAATAGTCAAAATCTTGAGATGAAAGTAAAAAATGATAGTCAAAAATTTTAAGGTAGAAAGTTGAAATTTGGAATTTAGTCAAAATCTGAGATGTAAATGTGGAAATATGAGATTGTAAGTTAAAAATCATTAAATAAAATCAGCCTAAATTTTGAAATGAAAGTCAAAATTTTGAAAAAACAAAGTCAAATATTTGAGAGTAAAGGTCAAAGCTAGAGAAAAAAGTCCAATGTTTTAGATTAAGGTTTAAAAGAATTGAGAAAAACGACCATTTTGATATGAAGTCCAAATTTTTAAGATAAAAAGTTGATATTTTAGAGTAGAAGTCATAATTTTGAAATTAAGAAGTGAAATATTTTTGATGAAAAGTTGAAATTTAGGACCTGCCATTGGCTACAGCAGAATAAAGTGAAGGTTCTGGAGTGGCCATCTCAGTCTCACAAGGCCAAGTCAGAGTTTTGGGATAAAAGTCAAAGTTTCAGGATTAAATTGTCAAAACTTAAGAAAAAACCTCCAAATTTTAAGATAAGGGGCAATAGTTGAGAAAAAAGACATTTCTGAGACAGAATCAAAATTTTGAGATAAAAGAGAAATTAGATAAACAAATGTTGAGTAAATAAAGTCAAAATTTTAAAGTAAATAGTTTGGGATTTAGTCAAAATCATTAGACTAAACAAGCCTATATTCTGAGATAGAAGTCAAAATTTTGCAAAAAACTAGAGACAAAAGTCCAATATTTGAGATTGAGGTCAAAAACATTGAGGAAAATGACCATTTTGATATGAAGTCCAAATTTTTATGACAAATAGTTGATATTTTAGAGTAGAAGTCATATTTTTCTAAATTAAGAAGTGAAATATTTTTGATGAAAAGTTGAAATTTGGGACCTGCCATTGGCTACAGCAGAATAAAGTGAAGGTTCTGGAGTGGCCATCTCAGTCTCCTGACCTCAATATCATTGAGCCACTCTGGGGAGATCTCAAACCTGCAGTTCATGCAAGACAGAGCAAGAATTTACAGGAACTGGAGGCTTTTTGCCAAGAAGAATGGTCAGTTTTACCATCTGAGAAAATAAAGACCCTCATCCACAACCAGCACAAAAGACTTCTGTTGTCGTTATGATTTAAAAAGAGTAAATACAGTTGTTTGTTAATAAATGTCTTCACCAACCAGTAACCATGAGAGACAGAAAAGTTTTTGTGTTTTCATTCAGATTCTCCAAAAAAACAGATAAGGAATCATCGACTATAATTCCTCCTCTCTGCTCCATGAACAATTATTGCCTGTAATGGCCGAGTCATTTATTTGCTGATCGTGCATAATTGCACCTTGGAGAGTTTGAGTAAAAGCAACTGAACCAAAAAATCTCTGCTGATTTACAGCAACCTCACAGGTGTTCACTCAGGCAGCAACATGCACGTCGTGGATGGTTTAGTCCAGAAAAAGAAATCAAACGTTCGCCTATCTGCTGCTCCTCTCTCTCCTGGAACATTAAGTAAACCTGCGGAGATGCTAATGCAATTACAGCACGCCTGTTCTGTACACAAATCAGAATAATTAAAAGGTCAAAGAGGACACAGTAAGCCATTAATACCTCATCTGTATGTATTTGTAGCTGCTAAATTGCTTTGTGGGTAGAGGATACGCCGCTTTGTTGCTTGTTGTTTACTCGTCCTTGTGAGGTATTAGCATCGTGTTAGCTGAGCGGCGCTTCCTGTGTGTGGTTTCACCCACAGGCGCCAAACGAGTGACTTTCAAGGTGTGTGTGCATGTGTGTGTGTGTGTAGGAAGTAAACCCGCCTGTTCAGCATGTTGAACCCTATGTGGTCATTGTTCTCTGGTTGGTCTCAGCAGGAGCAGCAGCTCTGAGCGAGGTTACACATCTGTGGGTGTCATCAGCTGATCCTCAGGCCCTGGGGGGGGGCATGGCTTTGTCTCACACTCATTAGAGATCAAACCTTTTCCAACTCAGGGACCACTTTAATGGCCCTTTTCCACTGACTCGTCTCAGCCCTACTCTACTTGGCTCTACCCGGTTTGTGTTGCGTTTCCATTAGCGCGGTACTACGCGTCAGACGCCAGTTTTTAGTACCTACTCTACCCTGGTTCTAAGAGAGTAAAGCCGATACTAAAAGGTGACGTGGACGGACTGCCGGTCACTCATTGGTCAGAGAATGTCGTCTCTGCAGCTTCTGACTCTGAACAAATCACTTACAAGAGGCAAAGGAATAAGTCAGCGACGGGTTTTTAATGACATTTAAACCTGACGGCACAGAACCAGACTGAATGAAGACAAAATACAGCCCTAAAATGCTCCTTCATGATTCCTAAAGAAGTAAAAAGTCCTTTTTAAACAAAAAAGAAGTTAACCGCAAAGTTAGTTTGGTTTAAAGAGTCTTTTCGATTAAATCAAAGTTGGTCGGTGCAGGAGCGATCTGTCTGCCACGAGAGTCTTTAAGCACCAATCAGTCCATTAATCCACAGGGAACCAAAAAGGAAAACCAGTTCAAAGAAGAATGATTGATCAACAACAAATCTCTGCTATACCAGGCCCAAAAATCAAAAATTAAAGTGATCTCACTGGATCCAGTGAAGAGTTAATGTCGGTAAGCAGCGCCTTCTTTTCCCTCTGCGCGCATGCGGCACCAGGCTGTTGTTTACCTCCGTTGTCATGACGACCACATTGAGCCGCTGTATTACTTTAATGAAATATTTTGAAAGCTTTGTTTTTCCCTTTAAAGACCACGGTGGCACATATGTTAGTACAAAATGATGTTTGTGTGGCGTTATAGATGAACATGCACGCACTTCTGCGCAGCACTTTAGCGCAGCTGTGTTATAAGATCCACGCCCACCGTGAGTCTGTAGTCGGGCTAGAGGAAAAGATAACCAAACCCAGTAGAGTAGAGCCCAGCCGAGTAGAGTAGAGCTGGAATTGCATAGTGGAAAAGCGCCATAAGTCTCAAAGATTTGCCGTTTTATTTTCTGATTTGCTGTTGTGTACGACGGTGTATAGGCCACTTAAAAAAAAAAAAAAGTTTGCATCATGGACCGACTTTACAGCATCATCAGGTTAAACATTCGACTTTGACTCAGCCACAAGGAGATAATACTTGTTTTAGCCCAGAGTCACTGCATTATTTTTAATATTCAGACACACGACACGACATAAATACGTTAACCCTTTGATGCACAACATGAGTCAGAAGTGACCCGGCTGAGTTTTTATTTTTGATATCTTTGCAGTAAATTAATTTTTATCATTCAGTCTTCAAGGAATTCCTCAATCAACTTGTTTCTGACCATCATACATAATTATTTTATTTTCTACTTTTTTACTTTTTGAATAAAAAAGGATTTTGTATCACTACCCTTTTAATGCACAACATGGGTCCAAAATGACTCATATTCATTTTCTATGCTGTTTCATGTATGGCTGAGTGTTTTTATGATATAACTTTGAAATAAATTAATTTAATAGTTAGTAAAGATAAAGATAGTTCTGGCATAGCTTGGACTTATGTTTTGGGTCATTATCTTACACACGACATGACATAAATACGTTAATATCCCTGTGTAGCTCCCTCCAATAACAGCAAGAGTTGAGAGATCTTGATTTAAAATAAAGGGCACTTTATTCAGGTCAACCCGTGAGAACTGGGCAAAAAAAAAAAAAAAAGGATTATAAATCAACACAAATGAGCTTCAAAGCTACACAACAATTTTAAAAGATCATTACAATCGCAGAAAAAATAATGCATCAATATCCTTTTCACACAACAAACTGTACAATCTGTGCTCACAAAAACAGAAAACACATTTAATGAGGCGTAACATGTCGTAATGTTGCAGTAATTTGTCGCAGTAATTTGGTGACTAAAACAGTTCATTCACTCATTCAGTGTAAGACGTCTATAACCGCAACATAAAGCTACAAATGAGAACAAAAACCTCGTAGGCTGCGTCTGATTAAAAGGGCTTAATCTTGAGTTTTATTCTTCTTCTGATTTATTTTGATTCCAGAAACTTATGATTTTATTAATCCTTTTATTAACCTGTTGCGTGTTCTAATTTTAGACCAATTAGCGGTGATTAGTTCTACTTCAATGCACTTTGCGTAAATAATAAAAAATACACAGAAACCACTTATGAACTTATAATAATAATAATAATAATAGTGAGAGGCGGTTACACGCTGTTTGTCTGATATTAGAGCATGTGGATCATCATAACATTTGGGAATTCAGAGCATAAAAAGTGGTAAATCTGTTACTCAAATTTTTTTTTTTTATTGCAGAATTTTGCAGTTTTATCTCAAAATTTGACTATATAAGCAAAATAAATCTCTCCAGTCAGTGTTCATCAGAATAATGTCAGTAGCTCAGAGCAACTTTGATTTATTATGAATATCAATGAGCTGTAGAACAAGCTGAGAAAAACATATTTGGACAGAATTTTACCACCATAAAGGAGGAAATGTCCAAGTACACACACACACACCACACACACACACACACACACACACACACACACACACACACACACACACACACACACACACACACACACTCCCTGGTGTGAGCAGGTTAGTTTTCAGGAGGTGGCAGCTCTGCAGGTTGGTGTGTGAGTTCAGGGCCTGTCGTACTTTTCTGTTTCTTTTTTCCTTTTTGCTGCTTCGCTGGTTTGGCAGGAGCGCTCACACGGACATAATGAGAGAAACGGAGAAAGAGAGAGAGAGAGAGAGAGAGAGTAAGAGAGAGAGAGAGTAAGAGAGAGAGAGAGAGAGAGAGAGAGAGAGAGAGACGTCCAGTGAGGGCCACACAATCACAAAGACAGAAAAGAGACACTGATGGATCTGGCAGCCTCTCTCTCTCTCTCTCTCTCTCTCTCTCTCGCTCTCTCTCTTTCTCCTTTTGTCCCTCCCTGCTTCTCCCTCTCTTTGGTCCCTTTTTTTACCCATCATCCCTCCTGATTCTGGTCCCAGAGAGCAGAGTCTAAGAGAGGAGTGTGGAGGGATGAAGTGACCAGAGGAGGACAGAGTTAGGGCTGAAAGGAGCACAGATGGATGCTGGGAAACCCTCAGGTGGGCGCGTGCAGTGGTACCCCCCCCATATATTTATCTGTGTGTGTGTGTGTGTGTGTGTGTGTGTGTGTGTGTGTGTGTTTACTCCCTCTCTATCACTTTGTGCCTTTGAGTTGCTGATTTCTTGATGGTTGTTGTGTTTTGTTCCAAAGCTGTGGGACTCTACTGTGTGTGTGTGTGTGTGTGTTTAGGTGTGTTCATGTGTGTGTGTGTGTGTGTGTGTGTGTGTGTGTGTTTGGTTGTCATGGGAGTCACATAGCTCTGCTGTCTGCAGCCTCCTGTACGTTCAAAGACGGAAAGTCTGTGGTTCCTCCAGGACCAGAGAAGCTGCTGCTTCTGCTGTTGCTTCATTCATGACGAACGTTTCACAGACTCTGTCATGAGTCTGAGGCCTCTGGGACTTTTTAAATCATTTGTTGCCAGTCACTTTTGCTTGAGCGTCTTGTGCTGATCCAAATTTGCATGTTTGCTGGAGAGTTTGGAGTGTTTTATGTTGTTTTTGAAAAATATTCAGGGTTTACCTGCTCTTCCTTATTTATCCAACACAACCCAGCGTTTGCACTCCCAGGAACATTCTCTTTCTCATAATTCAGGTTTCAGATATTTAACATTTTTACCTCTATATAGTTTAGTCCAGCAAAATACTTCAGTCTAAAAAGTCCTGTCTCTAAGTTTGGGGATTCTCCTCCTCCTCCTGTTTACTTTGCTGCTCAGAGTTTCTCTTTTCTGCGTGTTGTTAGATGTTTTTATGTAAATGTAAAATGTAAAATAACTCCAAACTGTGCTCCTCTCTGCCATCATGGAGCAGGCAGTGCATGTGTGAGGGTGTGTGTGTGTGTGTGTGTGTGTGTGTGTGTGTGTGTGTGTGCGCATGAGGAAAGTGAGTGAGAGGAGCACACGTAGAAAAAAGAAACTGAAACTTAAGTATTGATCTCAGCAGAAACCTTTGATTCCTCTTATTAATGTTTTATTCCCATCTCATATGAGGGGAGCTGTGGCGTTATCATGCTTTAATACTGTGTTATGACAGGTTTTCTGTGTGTGTGTGTGTGTGTGTGTGTGTGTGTGTGTGTGTGTGTGTGTGTGTGTGTTACACTGCTCATTAGCTCCCAGGGTTTTGAGTCAATAGAAACCAACACGTCTCTTCTCTTGTCTTTTTCCTTTCACAGCTCTGAATCGCAAATTAGGATGTGCACATATGAATGTGTGTGTGTATATATGTTTTATATGTGTGTGTGTGTGTGTGTGTGTGTGTGTGTGTGTGTGTGTGTGTGTGTGAAGCCTGTGCAGTGATCCTTGATGTGCCACTTCGCCCTCTCTCCCTCTCTCTGGAAGTGTTACTTCTCTTGAAGAATCTTTCCCCTGTTAATTAGTCGACTAACCTCCAGAGTTTAAAGCATAATTTATTCATCGTGTGTGTGTGTGTGTGTGTGTGTGTGTGTGTGCCTCTAGGATACAGTGGTAAGACATCACACACACACACACACACACACACATCAGGTTGTGCATTTTAAGCAGCGTCAGAGAAAGTGGGTGAGGAAACTCCCTCTGCTCTAACAAACTCTGCTCTTTTGTTTTTATAAAACTCTTTAAAAGATGAAACATTTGTGGAGTAAAGAGAGAAAAGAGGAAGTGAACATGTGTTTGTGCTTAAATCTCTATACACACAATGTGCATAATAATTCACTTTTAATTCTACACTATAAAAGAAAACACAGAAAAAGTAAAAGTACAAATACATGAAACTCAAAGGAAATTTCATGGAGGAGAATTCTGCAAAAAAAAAGTTATTGCACAGATTTTTATCGTTATATTTAGAACACCCTCAGAAAAGTGGAGGGATTAATGAATTTAAGAAGGACAGAAGGAAAGGAAGAAAGGGAAGGGAATAAAGGAAGTGAAGGTAAGAGAGGAAAGGGTGGATTGAGGAAGGAGGACAGGAAGGAAGCAAGAAAAGAAAAGGAAAGGAAAGAAAGGGAAAGGAAGTGAAGGCAAGGAAGTAAGAAAGGAAAGAGACAAGGAAAGGAAGGAAAGGTAGGAAGGAGGGGAGGAAGCAAGAAAAGGAAAGGAGGGAAGGCAAGGAAGTAAAAAAGGAAAAGAAGCAAAGAGAGGACATCAAGGAAGGCAAAAAGGAAGCAAGAAAGTAAAAGAAAGGAAGCTGGGAGCAAGGAAAGAAAGGAAGAGAAAGAATGGGAAGGCAAGGAAGTAAGAAAGAGACAAGGAAAGTAAGGTAAGGAAGGAAGGAGGGGAGGAAGCAAGAAAAGGAAAGGAGGGAAAGGCAAGGAAGAAAAGAAGGAAAAGAAGCAAAGAAAGAACAGCAAGGAAGGAAAAAAGGAAGCAATAAAGCAAAGGAAAGGAAGCTGGGAGTGAGGAAAGGAAAGGAGCGGAAGTCAAGTAAGTAAAGAAGGAAGGCAAAAAGGAAGCAAACAAGTAAAAGGAAGTAAGGAAAGGAAGTGGCTTTATTTATTCACAGTAAATTATTTCCATTGTACATAAATTTGACATTAATTTACACAAATTTTTTCTTTAAAAAATGAGACAGAAACAGTTTGTCCTCAGTGTGATAATGTTTAAATACACAAAACAAAACTTTGATTCTGAACAAAGAGAATCTTGTTTCTGTGTTTAACCTCAAACTGAGTTTCTTCTCTGGTTAAAGATTTTCACGTGTGACTTTCTTCAGAGTCTCAGAGAAAAACCTGAGACGTTTGAGTGAAGAGCGAGGAGACGATGACGAGCTCTGACGTGTTTTCTTCTTCCTGTGCAGCCGCAAAGACTCGACCTGTGGCGATGGCGTTCTCTCTGTGGCGATGGCGTTCTCTCTGTGGCGATGGCGTTCTCTCTGTGGCGATGGCGTTCTCTCCGTGGCGATGGCGTTCTCTCTGTGGTGATGGCGTTCTCTCTGTGGCGATGGCGTTCTCTCTGTGGGATTCTGGTCCCGGCGCCGAGTGTTTCTGTTGAAGTGATCACTGATGACAGATTTCTCTAATAATTAAGATTTTCCGCTGGTTTCAGACATTTTTCTAATGATTGAAATTTAATGCATGAGCTGAGGAGCTGAACAGAGTTTAAACTGGAGAGAGAATTTGTGAAGAGGAAGTTTAAATGTTGCAGACTTTTAGAAGATCTTTAGAAGACTTTTTTACTCAGAAATTTCACTTAAATAACTAACAAATGTTTCTTAGTGGTCTCAAACATTGACTTTTTATCTTATAACTCTGATTTTTAAGCTCAAATTCTGATTTATTACTGCAAAATTTTGACTTTCATCTCAAGTTTTGACTTTTTTACTCTGAAATTTGACTTAAATAACTAACAAATTTTTCTCAATGGTCCCACAATTATCTAATAGCTTTGACTTTTAAGCTCAAATTCTGATTTATTATCGCAAAATTTTGACTTTTCTTACCCAAATGTATCTCAACATTTGAGACCAAAATAGAAAAAACTCAACACTAATCACAACCAGGTGGGAAAAAGGGGTAGGAGTATACTATATATCTGCAGTTTATCTGTAAAAGTGCATTTCCACTTCAGCATTTTCAATCTGAGCAAATATGGAAATTTTGGGAAATTTTTTAACATCCTCTGAACATAATTTTACGCCCTAAAAGAGGAACATGTCGGAGTAAAAGAGGTTCAGTCGGCCTAGAGTTTCTTTCTGTGTCTTCAGTGTGTGTGTGGATTAAATCAGGTTGGTGCAGCTCTGAGAGGGGGGGTGTGTGTGTGTGTGTGACCCCCCAGGATCGATGCATCAGTCATTAGCAGAGATCAGTCTGAAGTAGCAGCGGCGGCGAACGTCTGCTTCAGGTCATGATGGAGCTTTGCCTCCATTCATCCTCTCACTCACTGACAGATTTACAGCACCATCATCCTCTGACTCAGTGAGGGGGGGGTGCTGGGGTCAGCGGGGGCCACCAGGGGGGCTGTGGAGAAACTGAGCTGATGCTTATGGAGCTGGATTTGTAGAGCCTGAAATAGCTCGTGTATCAGGAGAAGGGGGGGTGGGGGGTGGGGGGGGGTAGTTTGGTTAGAAGACTCTTATCTACAGACGGAGAAACCGAGCGTTTGTTCACATCTGCTCCGTGAGGCCAGAGGGTGAGAGGAGCAGCAGGTTAGAGACAGAAACACAACAGATGTTGGTGCCAGAGGAGGAAACAGACTTTTACTAATTAAAGGTGGAGAGAGAGAGTTTGATTTAACCTTTTACAGCCCAAATAAAACTGGTTTATTAAAAACAGACTCTGATTCTAACTGAGAACAGAAGAAACACAAGGACAAAATTCATCAGTGACACAGAAAATGAAAGATTCAAATCTCTAGTGTCATTAACGACCTGACAGTGTGACCCCTGTTTTAGCCTTAAGCTTGTGTTTTAGCTTTTAGCATCCATTTTAAGCCTCAGCTTGTGTCTTTTGGCACTTTCCACTCTACAATTCCAGCTCTACTCTACTCGTCTCTACTGGGTTTGGTTATCTTTTCCTCTAGCCCGACTACAGACTCACGGTGGGCGTGGATCTTATAACACAGCTGCACTAAAGTGCTGCACAGAAGTGCGTGCATGTTCATCTATAACGCCACACAAACATCATTTTGTACTAACATATGTGCCACCGTGGTCTTTAAAGGAAAAAAAAAAAGCTTTAAAAAGATTTCATTAAAGTAATACAGCGGCTCAATGTGGGTCGTCATGACAACGGAGGTAAACAACAGCCTGGTGCTGCTGCACGCGGAGGAAAACGAAGGAGCTGCTTCCTGACATCAACTCTTCCCTGGATCCAGTGAGATCACTTTAATTTTTGATTTTTGGGCCTGGTATAGCAGAGATTTGTTGTTGATCAATCATTCTTCTTTGAACTGGTTTTCCTTTTTGGTTCCCTGTGGATTAATGGACTGATTGGTGCTTAAAGACTCTCGTGGCAGACAGATCGCTCCTGCACCGACCAACTTTGATTTAATTTAAAAGACTCTTTAAAGCCAACTATCTTTGCTGTTAACTTCTTTTTGGTTTAAAAAGGACTTTTAACTTCTTTAGGAATCATGAAGGAGCATTTTAGGGCTGTATTTTGTCTTCATTCAGTCTGGTTCTGTGCCGTCAGGTTTAAATGTCATTAAAAACCCGTCGCTGACTTATTCCTTTGCCTCTTGTAAGTGATTTGTTCAGAGTCAGAAGCTGCAGAGACGACATTCTCTGACCAATGAGTGACCGGCAGTCCGTCCACGTCACCTTTTAGTATCAGCTTTACTCTCTTAGAACCAGGGTAGAGTAGGTACTAAAAACTGGCGTCTGACGCGTAGTACCGCGCTAATGGAAACNCATTAAAGTAATACAGCGGCTCAATGTGGGTCGTCATGACAACGGAGGTAAACAACAGCCTGGTGCTGCTGCACGCGGAGGAAAACGAAGGAGCTGCTTCCTGACATCAACTCTTCCCTGGATCCAGTGAGATCACTTTAATTTTTGATTTTTGGGCCTGGTATAGCAGAGATTTGTTGTTGATCAATCATTCTTCTTTGAACTGGTTTTCCTTTTTGGTTCCCTGTGGATTAATGGACTGATTGGTGCTTAAAGACTCTCGTGGCAGACAGATCGCTCCTGCACCGACCAACTTTGATTTAATTTAAAAGACTCTTTAAAGCCAACTATCTTTGCTGTTAACTTCTTTTTGCTTTAAAAAGGACTTTTAACTTCTTTAGGAATCATGAAGGAGCATTTTAGGGCTGTATTTTGTCTTCATTCAGTCTGGTTCTGTGCCGTCAGGTTTAAATGTCATTAAAAACCCGTCGCTGACTTATTCCTTTGCCTCTTGTAAGTGATTTGTTCAGAGTCAGAAGCTGCAGAGACGACATTCTCTGACCAATGAGTGACCGGCAGTCCGTCCACGTCACCTTTTAGTATCAGCTTTACTCTCTTAGAACCAGGGTAGAGTAGGTACTAAAAACTGGCGTCTGACGCGAAGTACCGCGCTAATGGAAACGCAACACAAACCGAGTAGAGGAGAGAAGAGTAGGGCTGAGACGAGTCAGTGGAAAAGGGGCATTGGTTACTTTTCAGCCTGTTTTTCAGTTTTGTGTTTGTTTTTTAGCCTTCAGCTTGTTTTTAGCCTATAATTTGTATTTTTGCCTTTTCCTCATGTTTAAGACTTAAAATATAAGGAACAGTTTTGTGACGACCATGTTGGACATAAGATGTTAAGGATCGTGCGGTTGGTCACAAATAAAAGCAGGACATGTAGAAAAAAGCACAAAGAGGAGGAAGAACACGCCGTAAGAGAGTGACGAGCTTTGAAGTGGGAACAGGAAATGTTTTCAAAGCAGCGAGTGAAGCGTGAAGAGGAGCGAGGTCGAGACTGGAAGGAAAAGAGGAAACGTGGTGTTTTTCCTCTCTCTCTGCCGCAAATGTTTGCTCTCGCAATCCAAACAGGACTCGCAGTCCTCTTTGTTCCCCCCCTTCAATTTCTCAGGACTCTGTCAACCCCCCCCAATTTCTCAGTCACCCCCCCACTGTCTAATCTCTACGAGAACAAAAACGACGTACACAGGCAAGGAGGGCAGTTTAGGAGCAGAGGGAGTCGTCAAACAAACGCTCCAAAGCCTTTTTAGAACAACATCTCTGAAAACTAACGAGTCTCAGGTGACTCATGGATCTGGGCGCCGCCGCCGCCGCGCTCACCTGAGCTTCCTTCACTGTACGTCTCCTCTATAACTCGTTAACTTCTTCTTCTCTTTCTTTTCTCTCTCTCTCTGCATCAGCTGTTTCACACAAACAACCTTTTTGTCTAAGACTGTGCAGAAAAATCCTTTTTACTTTGGGATTGTTTGATTTTGATTTTTGTATTATAACTCATTTAACTTTGTGTTTTTTAAATTGTTCTGTTTTTCATTTATTTTTTTAACTTGACACATTTAAGGATATTTTGAGCTGCATTATGTTCAAAAGTAAAGAGTCAAAGAAAAGTCTTTTTGTACGACAGGGGATTAAAGAGGAAACTGACGAGATTTAAGTTGAAAATTTACAAGAATCAAGTCTTAACTTATAAGAATAAAGTCGTCAATTTACAAGGATAAATTTGTAAGTCATAAACGTATGAGAATAAAGTAAAAATTTGTGAGGATAAAGTCATAAACGAACAAGAATAAAGTTATAAACTTAAGACAAAGTCATAAACTTACAAGGATTAAGTTCATAAGCCTACGAGAATTGAGTCAAAAACTTAAAAGAATAAAATCATAAACGTATGAGAATAAAGTCATAAACTTATGACAAAAACTTACAAGAATGAAGTCGTAAACTGATGTGAATAAAGTTGTTAGTGGTTGTGAGAATATAGCAGTAAACCTACAAGAATATACTCGCTACATTAAGAAAATAAAATCAAAATCTTTAGAGGAATTAGTTCCTAAACTTACGAGAATGAAGTCACAAACTCACAAGAATGAAGTTGTAAACTTATGAGAATAAATTAAAAAACTTGCAAGAATAAAGTTGTAAATTTATGAAAATAACATTGTAAACTTATGACATCAAAATTCTAAACTTATTAGGATTAAGTTCATAAATTCATGAGAATAAAGTCGTAAACGATTGTGAGAATAAAGTAGAAAACTTACAAGAATAAAGTGGCTAACTTAAGTGAATAAAGTCAAAAACTTATGAGGATTTAGTTTATAAACTAATGAGAATAGAGCCAAAAACTTACAAGAATTAAGTCTAAAATTTACAAGGATAAATTTGTAAGTCATAAACGTATGAGAATAAAGTAAAAAAAATGTGAGGATAAAGTCATAAACGAACCAGAATAAAGTTGTAAACTTGCGACAAAGTCACAAACTTACAAGGATTAAGTTCATAAACCTACGAGAATAAAGTCACAAACTTACAAGAATGAAGTTGTAAACTTATGAGAATAAATTAAAAAACTTTTGAGAATTAAGTCAAAAACTTGCAAGAATAAAGTTGTAAATTTATGAAAATAACATTGTAAACTTATTAGGATTAAGTTCATAAATTCATGAGAACAAAGTCGTAAACGATTGTGAGAATAAAGTAGAAAATTACAAGAATAAAGTGACTTAAGTGACTAAGTCAAATACTTATGAGGATTTTGTTCATAGTCTTACAGGAATAAAATCAAAAACTTACAAGAATTAAGTCGTAAACTTTTGAGAGTAAACTCAAGAATAACTTTCCATCCTTATATTTGAGTAAAAACTTTTGATGTTTCAATAGTTTGATGTGATTTTCTGTCAAGTTTGTAAAAGTTACTGTACATTATAAAAACTTGACTGAAACTTTTTTTGAAGAAAATCGTGAATTGAATCAAAATCACAACATCTGCCACAAAAGTTACATTTACATCTTTTTCTAAAACGGTTGAGCTCTTCTCTTCACCTCTTCTCTCTCTCTCCTCTGTTTCCCCTTCTCTGCCTGTGTCTCTCGTCCACCTCTAATCGTCTCTCTCTCTCTCTCTGAGCTGAGCTTTGTCTCTTCCTCTTTGTCAATCTCAGTCTGGATCTGTCTGGCGGCTCGTGTGGAGTCGGTGTGAGCGTTGACCGGATTAGCGATGGGCCGTTCTGCCAAACGCCGCGGGGCCGAACACTTAACAATCATCAGGTTTCAGCTTCATTCAGCTGCAGGTTGAGAGAATAAAAAGAGGAACTATCACCACAGACGCTCCATGATGTCTCCATTTACAGTGAGCGCCACCGTTTTAAAGGGCAAACGGCGCCCACAGGACCCGTTACTCTGCCCGCCGTAGCTCCAGTCTGATGGCGGCCTGTGAGTCCAGAGAGGGAGGTTTCAGTCTGATTTAAAGGTTTCCTCAACAGTTTGGGCAAAGATTTCTGGGAAAAGAAACGTCTGGTGAGTCACAACAACAACAACAAATAAACTTTGTGAGTTTGTAGCAAACGTTAGTGAATCCTGGTTGTGTCCTACCAGGTCTCATCTGCCAACTCCAACCTCACCAAGCAGAGCAAACGTAACCTGGCTGTTGTAACCTGCACGTAACCTGTTTTAGCCTTAAGCTCCTGTTTTAGCCTTTAGCTCCTGTTTTAGCCTTTAGCTCCTGTTTTAGCCTTTAGCTCCTGTCTTAGCCTTTAGCTCCTGTTTTAGCCTTTAGCTGCAGTTTTAGCCTTTAGCTCCTTTTTTATCCTTTAGCTCCTGTTTTAGCCATTAGCTCCTGTTTTAGCATTTAGCTCCTGTTTTAGCCTTTAGCTNGAGCTTTGAAGTGGGAACAGGAAATGTTTTCAAAGCAGCGAGTGAAGCGTGAAGAGGAGCGAGGTCGAGACTGGAAGGAAAAGAGGAAACGTGGACAAAAAGGAGAGAGAGACGGCGTTTACAAACGAGAGCGTTAGGTTTGTCCTGAGCGTCAGGAGAAACAAGGGGGGGAAGTTAAAGAGTCCTGAGACAGTTGGGGGGGGTTAAAGAGTCAGTGGGGGGGTGACAGATTAGAGATGCTCTTGTTTTTGCTGCATGTGTCCGTTCCTCCCGTCAAATCCTCGTCTCCCTCATGTCAAACAAACGCTCCAAAGCCTTTTTAGAACAACATCTCTGAAAACTAACGAGTCTCAGGTGACTCATGGATCCGGGCGCCGCCGCCGCCGCGCTCACCTGAGCTTCCTTTACTGTACGTCTCCTCTATAACTCGTTAACTTCTTCTTCTCTTTCTTTTCTCTCTCTCTCTCTCTGCATCAGCTGTTTCACACAAACAACCTTTTTGTGTAAGACTGTGCAGAAAAATCCTTTTTACTTTGGGATTGTTTGATTTTGATTTTTGTATTATAACTCATTTCACTTTGTGTTTTTTAAATTGTTCTGTTTTTCATTTATTTTTTTTAACTTGACACATTTAAGGATGTTTTGAGCTGCATTATGTTCAAAAGGAAAGAGTCAAAGAAAAGTCTTTCAGTACGACAGGGGATTAGAGAGGAAACTGACGAGATTTAAGTTGAAAATTTACAAGAATCAAGTCCTAACTTATAAGAATAAAGTCGTCAATTTACAAGAATTAAGTCTTAAATTTACAAGAATAAATTTGTAAGTCATAAACGTATGAGAATAAAGTAAAAATTTGTGAGGATAAAGTCATAAACGAACAAGGATTAAGTTCATAAGCCTACGAGAGTTGAGTCAGAAACTTAAAAGAATAAAATCATAAACGTATGAGAATAAAGTCATAAACTTATGACATCAAAATTGTAATATTATGAGGATTAACTTCATAAATGTATGAGAATGAAGTCAAAATCTTACAAGAATAAAGTTGTAAACTTATGAGAATAGAGTCGTAGAAGATTGTGAGAATAAAGTAGAAAACTTACAAGAATAAAGTGGCTGACTTAAGTGAATAAAGTCAAAAACTTATGAGGATTTAGTTAATAAACTAATGAGAATAAAGTCAAAAACTTACAAGAATTAAGTCGTTAATGTACAAGAATGAATTTGTAAGTCATAAACTAACAAGAAGAAAGTCAAAAAAATGTGAGAATGAAGTTGTAAACTTAAGACAAAGTCATAAACTAATATAGATTAAGTTCATAAGCCTACGAGAATAACGTCAAAAACTTACAAGAATGAAGTCGTAAACTGATGTGAATAAAGTCGTTTGTGGTTGTGAGAATATAGCAGTAAACCTACAAGAATATACTCGCTACCTTAAGAAAATAAAATAAAAATCTTAAGAGGAATTAGTTCCTAAACTTACGAGAATAAAGTTGTAAACCTATGAGAATAAATTAAAAAACTTTTGAGAATAAAGTCAAAAACTTGCAAGAAAAAAGTTGTAAATTTATGAAAATAACATTGTAAACTTATGACATCAAAATTCTAAACTTATTAGGATTAGGTTCATAAATTCACGAGAATAAAGTCGTAAACGATTGTGAGAATAAAGTAGAAAACTTACAAGAATAAAGTGGCTGACTTAAATGGACAAGGTCAAAAACTTATGAGGATTTAGTTAATAAACTAATGAGAATAGAGCCAAAAACTTACAAGAATTAAGTCTTAAATTTACAAGGATAAATTTGTAAGTCATAAACGTATGAGAATAAAGTAAAAAAAAAATGTGAGGATAAAGTCATAAATGAACCAGAATAAAGTTGTAAACTAACGACAAAGTCACAAACTTACAAGGATTTAGTTCATAAACCTACGAGAATAAAGTCATAAACTTACAAGAATGAAGTTGTAAACTGATGTGAATAAATTAAAAAACTTTTGAGAATAAAGTCAAAAACTTGCAAGAATAAAGATGTAAATTTATGAAAATAACATTGTAAACTTATTAGGATTAAGTTCATAAATTCATGAGAACAAAGTCGTAAACGATTGTGAGAATAAGGTAGAAAATTACAAGAATTAAGTGACTTAAGTGAATAAAGTCAAATACTTATGAGGATTTTGTTCATAGTCTTACAGGAATAAAGTCAAAAACTTACAAGAATTAAGTCGTAAACCTTTGAGAGTAAACTCAAGAATAACTTTCCATCCTTATATTTGAGTAAAAACATTTGATGTTTCAATAGTTTGATGTGATTTTCTGTCAAGTTTGTAAAAGTTACTGTACATTATAAAAACTTTACTGAAACTTATTTTGAAGAAAATCGTGAATTGAATCAAAATCACAACATCTGCCACAAAAGTTATATTTAGATCTTTTTCATAAACGTTTGAGCTCTTCTCTTCACCTCTTCTCTCTCTCCTCTGTTTCCCCTTCTCTGCCTGTGTCTCTCGTCCACCTCTAATCGTCTCTCTCTCTCTGAGCTGAGCTTTGTCTCTTCCTCTTTGTCAATCTCAGTCTGGATCTGTCTGGCGGCTCGTGGGGAGTCGGTGTGAGCGTTGACCGGATTAGCGATGGGTTGTTCTGCCAAACGCCGCGGGGCCGAACACTTAACAATCATCAGGTTTCAGCTTCATTCAGCTGCAGGTTGAGAGAATAAAAAGAGGAACTATCACCACAGACGCTTCATGATGTCTCCATTTACAGTGAGCGCCGACGTTTTAAAGGGCAAACGGCGCCCACAGGACCCGTTACTCTGCCCGCCGTAGCTCCAGTCTGATGGCGGCCTGTGAGTCCAGAGAGGGAGGTTTCAGTCTGATTTAAAGGTTTCCTCAACAGTTTGGGCAAAGATTTCTGGGAAAAGAAACGTCTGGTGAGTCACAACAACAACAAACAAGCGTTAGTGAATCCTGGTTGTGTCCTACCAGGTCTCATCTACCAACTCCAACCTCACCAAGCAGAGCAAACGTAACCTGGCTCTTCATTTTATTGATAGACTCTCAGGTTTGAACAGATCACTGCAGAATAACTGCTGCATGTGGACAGGAATCAACATTAGCACAAACACATTAGAGACTGTTTTAGCCTTTAGCTCCTGTTTTAGTCTTTAGCTCCTGTTTTAGCCTTCAGCTCCAGTTTTAGCCTTTAGCTCCTGTTTTAGCCTTTAGCTCCTGTTTTATCCTTTAACTCCTGATTTAGCCTTGAGCACCTGTTTTAGCCTTTAGCTCCTGTTTTAGCCTAAAACTCTTGATTTAGCCTTTAGCTCTTATTTTAGCCTTTAGCTCCTGATTTAGCCTTTAGCTCCTGTTTTAGCCTTTAGCTCCTGTTTTAGCCTTTAGCTCCTTTTTTATCCTTTAGCTCCTGTTTTATCCTTTAGCTCCTGTTTTAGCCTTAAACTCCTGATTTAGCCTTTAGCTCCTGTTTTATCCTTTAGCTCCTGTTTTAGCCTTTAGCTCCTTTTTTATCCTTAAGCTCCTGATTTAGCCTTTAGCTCCTGTTTTTAGCCTTTAGCTCCTGTTTTAGCCTTAAACTCCTGTTTTAGACTTTAGCTTTGGTATCTTTAGGCCGATATTTTTGAAATTTGTCTGTTTTAGAAAATAACAAGCTTTGACCTTTCTCAGAATTATAACTTTAATACCTCAAATATTTAACTTCATGATCCCCAAACATTAACTTTTCATCTCACATCTTTGACTTTTGAGCTAAAAATTACGACTAGTTTGGTCATTAATTTGAGTTAAACTCCAAAATTTTGACTTTTAATTTAGCTTTGAGCTCTTATTCTCACTCCCAGCTTGTGTTTAATTTTTTAGACTTTGTTTTAGACATTTACCTTGTAATCAACCCTTTACCTCTTATTTTAGCCCTTAGCTCCTGTCTCAGCCTTCAGTTCTGGACTATATTTAGGTATTTATCTAGATATCAGACTTTTTAATGACCCAATTAATCCTGATTAGATTATTTTTGCTCATCATTTAGTCCTATGAGATACCGTGATCAAAAAAAGACCAGACTTTCAGATTTAAATTCTGTCTTTCTGGTGCATTTTCTACCTTTTTATGGAGAATACATAAATAAAAATTAAACAGTTTGGTTTATTTTAGGTTTAGTTCGTAAAGCTTAAACTAAAAATCCACATGAGATTTAGTGAGAGAAATTCTAGAGATAAAAAGCGACAGCTCTTTAATCATCTCGTGGAGTAAAATCCTGTAAATCTGAATCGAGGAGTTTTTCAGAAACAAATCTCACCCACACAGGACACACCAGAACTTTTCTCTCCTTTTTTTTTTTTGGTCTTTATTCTGAGCTGATCGATTCTGACTGCTGTGGTTGAAAGAAAGTTTTGAAGTGGCGTTCTCCGCGGCGGTTAATCCTGGTCCTGCTGCGTTAAGCCGCTTGGGACCGAGCTGAGAAAGTTTGCTCTTCTGCATTTGTGTCTTTTTCTTCCAGTTTGGTTTTTATTCGTCCGGTGTGACCCCGTGTGTAGTTTGCACCTTTTCTCCCTCTCGTGGCGTGTTGTCTCCACGCCGCGCGGGCCTGTCATGGCGGGCGTGTGTGCTGTTTTTGTTTGTTTCTGTGGGAGCTGTTGTTGTGTTGGCGCTGACAGCTTGTTAATGTCTAACTCGTCATCTCTTCCTCCTCCTCGTCTCCTTCGAGCCAACCTGCTGTTCTCCTCTGCTCACCTACGGTACATCACCGTCTCCATAGAAACCCAGCATCCTTCTGCTCCGCCCCTTTCATCCCTCGCTCGCTGAAGAAAAGAACAGAGAGAGAGAGAGAAAGGGGGGAAGCTGTGCTGCCTGTAAACGCTCAGAGGAACCTGATGCTCCTGATGTTTGTGCAGAAATCGATGTTTGCTGAGTGAATGAAGAAGTAACGAGCGTCCGAACAGAAACACACGTGTGGTCGTTAGCGTCTCAGGGATGCAGAGGAAAACACAGCAGGTCAATGATGCTCGCAGGAAACAGGAGACACAGATGGACAGGAAGTATAAATTATTCCTGAGAGTCAGGGAGGATCAAGGTTAAAACTCTCATGAGCTTAAAGAGAGAGGAACGGACACGTGCAGAGTAAAGCTTTGCAATATGGTCTTTAATTTATATCTTTATATTTTGAATCTACATTAAGATCAGGGTCAATGAGGTGACGTCCCCTTTTTTGTGTCTGAGTGCAATATTTCCTTCCATCATGAATTGAGTAAAAGTAGTGTACATAAAGAAATAAGATACTTTGGACACAATAAACTTGTGTAGAAATTTGATAATTTTATATTGTACAAAAAAACACAAAACCAAGGAGTTTGGGGGTTTTACAGTCCACCACGTTGCGTCCTGACAAGTATCCACAGTAATTAAACTCTAAAAATTGAATGTCAGTTATTGTAAATGGAAATTTAAAAATACAGTGGCATTATTTTATGCTTGAACCTTTTTAAATAAAACATTCTTTGCAAATAAAAAGAATTTTAAAGCTGTTGAGAAATGTAAAAAAACTTTTGTCCCGTAATTTTCACCTTGTCAAATGTCAGGGTGGTGCAACCGTAACATTAGACTTTTATTTTAAAGTGAAGAGAATAAAACAGGAAGTTTCGTTTTACGATAGTTGACAGCTGCCGTTAGTGAGTAGTTTTTATCAGGGATATAAGAAACTTCAGGAAAGAGCCCAAAGGAGACTAAACCTTCAAAAGAAGAAGAAATAAACATTTTTATTTCTTTTTTTTTTGTGCTGAATGCCTTTCAACTGCTCAAGAGGGCTCTTCATGTTTACTTTTTGTTTGTTTGTTGAACTAAAACTGCTGTCTAAGTACAAATGTAAGGTTGATTAACCGAGAGTCAACATTATTTTGAAGTTGATTTGTTTCTCTCTGATTGGTGCCGTGTTGACACGCTGTCATCTTTGCTCATTATTTATTTAAGTGCCATGTAAGTCTATGAGAGCATGGGCACCTTTTTGGTGCATGACATGATGAAATAATAGTTAACTAAACTTAAATAAACTAAATATGGAGATGAAAATCAGATGTGGTGATATGGCCATATTGTTCAGCCCTATAAAGCAGATTTTCCTCTTTATGTTTAATTCCTCTTCTGTGTTAAAGTCAATGACAAAAAGAGGGTTTAAAAACGTATTTTTAAAAAGTTCTTTGAAAATGGATAAAAACATATTTCTGAGAGAAGAATTATGTTTTCTAACAGATTTCAGTAGTTGACCAACATTTCAAAGTTTTTAGGTTCATTATTTTTTAGTATTTTTAATTTGAGCACCCAAAAATGTCAGGTGGAGCAACCAAATATATGAAAATATATTTATATGTTCCTGTTTTTTTTTCTGAGTGAAATTATTGGCAAGTATCTCTCAAGTGTCTGTAGTGACTCATACATTTTCATTTTGTGTGTTTCATTTCTTTTATTTGTGAATAAGATAAATAATTTGATGTTAAAATAACATTTCACATTATTACATTGGTTGTTCCACCTGACATGGAAATTGTTCCAGTCACCAATGAAGTGAAAANCCCCCCCACCACCACTCCTTTAAAATCCTCTGGGAATTGGTGGAACAAGCAATTACATTAACAGCCCACTAGGGACTGCTGTGTGCCGCTCATCATCATCAGAGACCTGACAGAAAAACCTCCTTTAATACACACACACACACACACACACACACACACACACACACACACACACACACACACACACACACACAAAACTGATCCTGATTGGCTGATTTGCTGAATATGCATCGTGTTGATTTCACAGCCTTTGAGGGGGGGTGGGGGGTGAATCCAGCACCTTCCCATCATCCTCTTCTGCCCGTGCGGTTGTTGTTCCTCTGATGCCAGCTGACAGCGAGCAGTTTGGCGTGTGACACATGACTATCAGCATCATAACACACGTCTCTGCCATGTTGTAATCTGCGCCGCCCTGCGAGCATCTGTCACCGAGTGTGTCTCTCACCAGTCGACCTCACACTGTCTGCCTCATGGACAAATGTGTGTGTGTGTGTGTGTGTGTGTGTGTGTGTGTGTGTGGGTAGGTAACTGCATATAGCTTTCTAAAACAGCTGACTTGTTGCCAAGGCGACCTAACCCTGCAGTGACAGCTGCCTCACATCCCTCTGCTTTGACTCACTCCTGTTCATTTTTCTGATTTTTCCCCCACTTTGCTCAGAACCAGAATCTCTCAGCAGCTTTTTAATTAAACTGTCGCTCTGATTGTGGATGAGGAGACAAGTTCAGCCTGCAGGTAGCAGAGCAGCGGTGTGGTTGTTTTTTTTTTTAGGGGTCAGAAACTGCGTCTTTGATGGGAATAATTCTGCAGCAGAAAGCCTGTTTGGCCTGCAGCAGAATCAGCTTCCTCTGAAGCTTTGAGGTCAGCGATTGTCTGAGTCTGAGCCAAACTTCAGCTCAAACATTTCCTCTCTGCTCCTCCAGCTTGGCCTTGTTTGCTCTGCTGCGTTTTTAATAACCTGGACTCTGTGCACCTGTCTGTTAAAACACACCTTCGTAGACGCACTTAAAACATCTCTACGAGTCAAAAACTCCTGTGTCTAAAATTAAGACCTTAAAGGGACAGTGAGGACTTTCTAAGAAATCTTGAAAAGTCTTATGTGTAGATATTTTCCCGATCATAATCCACCATTTAAAATGAGATTATCAGCACTGAAATAGGTTATTTCTGAATGATAATTATCAGTCTCCATGGCAACACCACAGTTGCCAATGAAGTTTATGAGTGAGAAAAAGAGAGATGAGAGTTTTTTTCTGCTGGAAGTGGTTTCTAGGATTTATTGAGAGGAAATGGTGGAAAATATGTTTTTTTATCCATTTTCAAAGAACTTTTTAAAAATACATTTTCAGACCCTCTTTTTGTCATTGACCCACAAAGTCAAATTTTGAGAGAAAAAGTCAAAATTCTGAGATAAGATGACAAAATTTGGAGAGAATGAGACAAAATTTTGAGCTAAACAGTCAAAGTTGTAAGGTTAATGACTAATTGTGAGACTAAAAGTCAAACTTTGAGATAAATGGTCAAATAACAAGAGAAAAAGTAAAAATTTCTGGACAAAAGACATTTGGGGGCGAGTCAAAATTCTGAGATGAAAAGTCGAAATGCAAGATAAAACGTCACGATCTGAACTACAAAGTCAAAATTTTGTTACAAAATGACAAATTTTGAGATGAATAGTACAAATCATAAGATATAAAGTTTAAGTCGTGAGATTAGAAGTCAAGTTTTGATTAAAATAAAAACAAAACTTCTGGATAAAAAGTCAGATTTTAAAATGAAAAGTACAGATTTTGACATAAAAAGTCAAAATTTTGAGACCAGAGGTCAAAATTTAGAGCTAAATAGTCAAAGTTATAAGGTTCATGACTACTTTTGAGACGAAAGGTCAAAACTTTCAGATAAAAACTCAAAATTTATTGATGAAATATCATTTGGAGACAAAACTCAACATTTTGAGCTGAAAATTCAAAGTTATGAGGTAAAAAGTTGATACTCTGATACTTATAGACAAAATAAGGAGAACAATTTTGAAATTTTGACATTATAGGTACAACAATAAAAAAAAAAATCTTAATAAAAACAATTTTTAGTTTTGGAAGAAAACAGTTTGAATGTTTTATGAAGCTATTTTATCGTCTTTGAGGATCTTTAGGTAATTTTTCAGGATCCTAAGTGGGGGGGGGTTTCTTCTTCTACAGGGGGGTTGAATATGGTTACCATAGTAACAGCAGCTCCAGCGCTTTAAACGTGAGTGTGTACGTTTTTATTTTAACTGTGAGTAAGTTTTTATTTTAAATGTGAGTGTGTAAGTTTTTATTTTAAATGTGAGTGTGTAAGTTTTTATTCTAACTGTGAGTAAGTTTTTTATTTTAACTGTGAGTGTGTAAGTTTTTATTTTAAATGTGAGTGTGTAAGTTTTTATTTCAAATGTGAGTGTGTAAGTTTTTATGTTAAATGTGAGTGTGTAAGTTTTTATTTCAAATGTGAGTGTGTAAGTTTTTATTTTAAATGTGAGTGTGTAAGTTTTTATTTCAAATGTGAGTGTGTAAGTTTTTATTTTAAATGTGAGTGTGTAAGTTTTTATTTCAAATGTGAGTGTGTAAGTTTTAATGTTAAATGTGAGTGTGTAGGTTTTATTTTAAATGTGTAAGTTTTTATTTTAAATGTGTTAGTTTTGCAGCCTTGATTCTCTCCACTCGGCCTAAAGTGTGTTGAGGTAAATGTGCAGTGACATCAGAGCGAGATAAAAGCACAGTTGGCAGATTCTGATTGGACGAGCGTTTTCAGTCACAGTCGGCCTCTTTGCATGATAAACAGTCGGGGTCGACCCCCCAGGAAAGTCTGAATCCTCCATCTTTGGTCTGATTCACATCACAGCTTCTTTCTCTAAATATGTTTCTGTTTTCTCTGAGTAAAATTCTGATTCTGGAGAGAAATAAGTGTTTTAAAATCCTCCAAACAAACGAGATGAAGCCGTAATATTTATAAAAGTCTATTATGAGGAGCAGCCAGTGGTGGTGTGAGCCCAGTGTGTGTGTTTACAGCAAACACTTGGATGTAACGGCAGGTGATGGTGCCCCCCCCCCTGCACAATCAGTCACTCCTGCTTTGTTTTGTTGATGCTTTCATCACGGCGCTCAGTGGCGTGCTGCGTCGTGCTGCTCTGATGAATCCCTTGAGATTGGCATGAAAAAGCGCCGGGCATTTCCTCAGACTGGAGGAAGCAGAGTCTCCATCTTTGCAGGAGGAATTTACATCCACACACAAATGTTTCTCTGCTCTCAGGTTAACGTTGTTTTTTATGTGTTTGTCTTTAAGGACATGAAAAGGTGAGGAGTTTGGTTTGGCGTTGAAGCGGCGTTTGTTTGATGGATGAGATGCTGCGTTCACTGACACAGTTTCAGACAAGGCGTGGTCTGCAGAGGCCTCATCTCAGATTAACAAGCAGAAAAACATTAAAGGGACAGTGAGGACTTTTTAAGAACTCTTAATCATAATCAATAAGTTCTTTCTAAATGATCATTCCTAGTTTCACAATCAGGTCACACTGGACCAAATTGATTTACAGCAAAGTCAGAGTTTCCATGACAACGCCACGACAGCAGAGGAAGTTTATCGGTGAGAAGAGAGATCCGAGTTTTTCTCTGCTGGAAATATTTCTGTGATTTATTTTGTAGAAATTTTGGAAACAGGAGCTGGACTGAATGACAGGAGATAAACAGGAGAATGATAGAGCATGAGCTAAAGGCTAAAACATGAGCTAAAGGCTAAAACATGAGCTAAAGGCTAAAACATGAGCTAAAGGCTGAAATATTAACATAAGGGTAAAACAGGAGCTAAACAAGAGGAAAAGGCTAATACACAGGCTAAAGGCTAAAACAGGAGCTAAACAGGCGCTAAAGGCTAAAACACAAGCTAAAACATGAGCTAAAGGCTAAAACAGGAGCTAAACAGGCACTAAAGGCTAAAACACAAGCTAAAACATGAGCTAAAGGCTAAAACAGGAGCTAAACAAGAGCAAAAGGCTTACACACATGCTGGAGGCTAAAACATGAGCTAAACAAAAGCTTAAGACTAAAACACAAGCTAAAACATGAGCTAAAGGCTATCAAATAAGCTTTAAATGGGAACCATAGCCTTGAACAAAAGCTAAAAGCCACAACAGGAGCTAGAGGCTAAAACACAAGTTAGAGGCTAAAACATGAGCTAAAGGCTAAAACAGAAGTTAGAGGCTAAAACATGAGCTAAAGGCTAAAACACAAGTGAGAGGCTAATACAGGAGTTAGAGGCTAAAACAGGAGCTAAAGGCTAAAACACAAGTGAGAGGCTCATACAGGAGCTAAAGGCTAAAACATGAGCTACAGGCTTAAACACAAGTTAAAGGCTAAAACAGGAGCTAAAGGCTAAAACATGAGTGAGAGGCTAAAACATGAGTTAGAGGCTAAAACAGGAGCTAAAGGCTAAAACACAAGTGAGAAGCTAAAACAGGAGCTAAAGGCTAAAACACAAGTTAGAGGCTAAAACAGGAGCTAAAGGCTAAAACAGGAGCTAAAGGCTCAAACACAAGTTAGAAGCTAAAACAGGAGCAAAAGGCTAAAACACAAGTTACAGGCTAAAACAGGAGCTAAAGGCTTAAACACAAGTTAGAGGCTAAAACAGGAGCTAAAGGCTAAAACAGGAGCTTAAGGCTAAAACACAAGTTAGAGGCTAAAACAGGAGCTAAAGGCTAAAACAGGAGCCAGGTTACGTTTGCTCTGCTTGGTGAGGTTGGAGTTGGTAGATGAGACCTGGTAGGACACAACCAGGATTCACTAACGTTACTCGTTATGTTTTTTTTATTCTATAGAGATTTTATTCTTTCTTTAGTGGATCTAAAGTTAGAACAGAAACAGCTTAAATGAGAAAAATCCTCAGTGAGCTCTAACGCAGTGATGCCGTTGGTGTGTGAAGAGTGAATGTGGAGGACGATGACACATGACGAGTCTGTAAATAACACGCGTGTATTGTTAGAAAGAGAGTGGATGTGGCTCCAGTAATGACGCAGGCTTCAATCTGTGCGCACTAATCTCAGATAACGAGCAACATCTGGTCCATACGAGCTGTTAGAGAGGAACTTAAAGAGGCATTTCAGTGTTTGTGGCTCATCTTTAAACTGTTGTTTTTGAATATGTTTGTGTCACACACACATCTGCTCCCTGTCGTCTCCATGCAGTGGAAACATGATGAAATTCAGCCCAGACTTAAATCAAACTAAGTGAAACACATTCGCACTTTAACGTGATGAAACTTCATGAAATGGGAATTTCAGTGGCAGCAGAAAGACTTGTTTGTGATAAATGATCCTGCAGAAAAGCCTCTTTTTTTTTCTGTGGTGGCTGATTAATGCTGCTCTGCATCCCGTCCCGCTGCGCCGTTAAGGTCTTTGACTCCTGCATCCTGCGCCTGTGACGAGCAGCCAGAGCGGCGCCCTGTGGAGATCAGAGGTGCGGCTCTTTGAAGCCGCTCGGCGTGCAGGCGGGCGTGGAGTCGACACCTCATTCTCTATGATCCACCAGCCCTCAAACGCCTCCTTCTCCAGCCGCCATCTTACCAGAGGTGGCGTGCAGCCCCCCGGTGATGTCAGGAGAGCGGCGTTGATGTTGTTTTCCTCACACACACACCTGCAGAATATGTTTGTAAAGTTTCACACACGACAAATAACAACAACATTTCTCCACATTTAGCCCAAAAACATCACTTTTCATCCAGATTTAGAGAAATATTTGAGAAATATATTTGTCAAAAATTAAATAAAAGGGTCTAAAAATATATTTTTAAAAAGTTCTTTGAAAATGGATAAAAACATATTTCTGAGAGAAGAATTATGTTTTCTAACAGATTTCAGTAGTTGACCAACATTTCAAAGTTTTTAGGTTCATTATTTTTTAGTATTTTTAATTTGAGCACCCAAAAATGTCAGGTGGAGCAACCAAATATATGAAAATATATTTATATGTTCCTGTTATTTTTTCTGAGTGAAATTATTGGCAAGTATCTCTCAAGTGTCTGTAGTGACTCATACATTTTCATTTTGTGTGTTTCATTTCTTTTATTTGTGAATAAGATAAATAATTTGATGTTAAAATAACATTTCACATTATTACATTGGTTGTTCCACCTGACATGGAAATTGTTCTANAAGCATAAAATAATGCCACTGTATTTTTAATTTCCATTTACAATAACTGACATTCAATTTTTAGAGTTTAATTACTGTGGATACTTGTCAGGACGGTTGCACCACCTGACATTTTGGGGGTTTGAGGAACCAAAACACAAAAAAACATGTTATATTTTAATAGTTTAAAGATGTGTTCAAATAACACAGGTTTCATAGAATAAAGAAATACATGTGATGAAATACTCAATTCATGATGGAAGGAAATATTGCACTCAGACACAAAAAAAGGGGACGTCACCTCATTGACCCTAAATAAATGTCCTGATTCTAAATACTGAACTACATCATTAAACTTTTAGTTAACATTCTAAACATTTTGTCAAGATTTCTGAATCTTGAGCAAAGATTTATGCAGAGTTATGCAATAGAGGTTAAAAGTTTGAGACAGGAAGTTGAAATTCTGTGATTAAAAGTCAAAGTTAAGACATTGAAAGTTGAAATTTGGAAGTAAAAGTAAAAATTTTGAGACAAGAAGTTGAAATTTTGAGATTTGAAAGTCAAAGTTATGATAAAAAAATTCAAAAATTTTGGGACAAGAAGTTGAAATTTTGTTATAAATTGTCAAATTTTAAGGTCAGAAGTCAAAGTTATGGCATTGAAGTTTTGAGATTTAAAAGTCAAAGTTATGAAATAAAATGCAACAGTTTTGAGATATGAAGACACATTTATGTGATAAAATGACAAACTTATGAGATTAGAAGTCAATGTTTTGATATCATTAAGTCAAATTTTTGAGATAAGTCAAAATATTGAGATGAAAAAATTAAAATTCTGAGGTAAAATGAGGATATAAAATATTAAAAACATACAATTTTGAGACGTAAGCAATTGACTGTATCTCTATTTTTTATATTCTCCACATGGATCTCCAACTCGCAACTTTTAAGTTTGCACTTGAAATTAAGCGTTGGTTATTTAGGATCTGAGTGTGTGTGTGAGTGTGTGTGTGTGTGTGTGTGTGTGTGTGTGTTTTAATGATGCTGAGGGTGTTTCCATCCCATCCAGGAGCTGATTGGTCGTCTTTAATTGTCTCAGAGACGTCGATCTCTGCCTTTTAACTCTGGATCCTGGTGCAGCAGTGACTCTGAGCGCTCAGAGATCACCTTAATGGAGGTTTTAAAAAAAATAAAAAATAAAAAAAAGCAGTGAAGTGCACATGCAGCAGCGGAGGGTGATGAGTCTTTGTGAAGAGCCTCTTCATTTTAAAGTAAAGAGCAGCAGCAGAGCGAGTGCTCAAGAGGCAAACGAGAGCCATGGGAACAAAAGTTTCTTTTTAAGTGCTGAGCGTCTTTTCTGTTCGCTCTTTGTTGGAATTTCAGGTGACGACTTTCTGACGTCTGAGGCTGAGAATTTCAAGGTCTGTGTGTTGGATTCAGTCAACAAAATAAGAGTAATAAACAGCTCGTTCTTCTCTGGGTTTGTATTCATCAGGGTTAACACCACTTTCTCCTCATGTGTGTGATCCTCTGTGTGTGTGTGTGTGTGTGTGTGTGTGTGCAAGATTTTTTTTTTGAAGAAACTTTTAGGCCCAAATGAAGTCAAAGTTTAGACAAAACATCAAATTCTTAGATTCAAAAGCTGGAATTAGAAATGAGCAAAGTTGAAATTCTGAGATAAAAAAGTCAAAATATTGAGGAAAAAAGTCAAATTTGTGGTAGAAAGTAAAAAATTTTGAGGAAAAGACTCAAAACTCTGAGAGAAAAAGTCAGCATTTTGAGATAAGTTGGAGTTTGGGATAAAACAGATAAATTCTGACATAAAAAACATATACATAGTATATTAAGACAAAAATTGTGTTAAAAAGTCAAAATTTGAGACAAGTTGAAGTTTGAGATCGAAAAAAAAGTCAAAAATCGACATAAAAAGTCGAAATTCTGGGATAAAAGTCAAAATTTGAGACAAGTTGAAGCTTGAACAGCTGATATAGCAGATCCTGGGTCAGTCAGGAGCAAAAAATAAAAAATAAAAAAATCGCAGCTTCAGCGATCACATGATCACAATGTTTGAAATTGTGATTTCGATCAGAAAACGATATATCGTTCAGCCCTATTTCAGACCCAAATTGTTCTTGAACCAGGCTGTAAATATGTTTTTAATACAGTAAAAGTCTGTTTTCTATGGCAGCGATTCCCAACCTGTGGTCCGTGGCCCCCTGGTGGGCCGCGAAGGTACAGCAAGTGGGCCGCCAAATCATTTCCAAACAAGTATTTTATTGGAGTGTAATTATATAAAGATACAAGGTACAAATAGAAAAATTAAGAGACAAATACAAATAATACCATTCAAAATTTTTAACTCAGTTAAGTTTTAAAGGAAATTAAAACAGTTCTGATTTTAATATATGAAAAAAGTCCCCTAAGAAGGCATGTTATTCCTCTATAGATAGCATGACCTGAAAAATAACAACAACCTGAAATGTCATTGAAAAAAAATGTAATAAATCCCAAATTTTCAAAAATTGTCAAAACTGTAACCGGGATGCTGAGCCCGAAATGTAACGAAAAAAGCATAAAGTAAAACCCAAAATATAATAATTGCACCAGAATGTAACAAGTTGACATAATTTCGGCAAGAAGTTGATACGTTTTTGGCTTAACATCTGTTTCATTATCTACCAGATATCACATTTTGGGTTTTATTACATTTTTTAAAATTAAATTTTGGGTCATTGCTACAAATGAGGTTCTAAAAAAAACGTATATAGTGGTATGTATTGGGTTGGAGGTGGGCCTCAAACATTTTTGAGCTTTAAAAGTGGGCCCTGATTTAGAAAAGGTTGGGAACCACTGCTCTATGGTTTGGTGTGTTCGTTGGTTTCTAATTCTTCAACTTTCAACAGCTTCATTTTTCTAAACTGAATGTTTCCTGTTGGTTTCACAGCAGCTTTTCGCACTTTGGCCTCATTCATTAAAGCTTCACGTGTGACGCAGTGAAGCTTTTTAACCTTTTTCCAAGAATCCAGAGCTTTTGTTTCCCTGGAGTCGGCAGGTTTCCCTCCTCTGACCCAGTGGCCTAAAACTCAGCGCTGCACCAAACCAACCTCCTCCTCTTCATCATCATCACTTCACGAGTCTCTGTAACGTCGTTTCTGTTCGTGCATATGCTGAAACTCCAACCTGTGAGTGTGGAGGGAAAGAAAAACACATTTAGGAGAAAGTGTGTGAGGATTTGGCTGAGGTGATGCAGGATATTCTTGTTTTGGTGTGTTTACAGTCGCTCTCGTTGTTGTTGTTGTCGTCGTTGTTGTGGGTGGGTTGGCGAAAGCTTCTTGTCACGGGCTGAATTTTCCTGCAAAAATAACCTGCAGGAGGCAGAAAGAGAGAGAGAGAGCGGTGACTCAGAGAGGAGAAAGTGGAGGATATGGAAGTGGAGGAGAGTAAAAGAAAGAACAATATGTGTTTTATTCACACTGCACACCACACTTTTTCTGTTTTCTCGGTGCAGAGAGTGTGTGATGTGTTTCAGGACAAACAGAGTCGACGTTTCTCCTCAATAAAAACAAACTCAATCTGGACAATTCCCCAAAATGTTGCTGTGTTTTTCTCAGATTGTTCCACAGACCTTTTATATTTATCATAAGGGTCAATGACATATTGAGGGTCTAAAAAAAGTTTTTTTAATAAGTTCTTTGAAAATGGATAAAAATTGTCTTTGTGTTTTAACAGATTTTAATAGTTAACCAACATTTTAATTTTTTTAGATTCATTATTTTTTAGTAATTTTACCTTGACCACCCCAAAAATGTCAGGTGGCGCAACCAAATATATGTAAATATATTTATATGTTCCTGTTAGTTTTTCTCTGTGAAATCCTTGGCAAGTATCTCTTAAGTTTCTGTGGTGATTTATACATGATCATTTTGTGGGTGTCTTTTTTATTTACAATAATTCCACATTATTACATTCTAGTGATCAGATATTTAGTATTTTTGGCATCTGATTTTAGATTTTAAGACAAAAAAAATACTAAAAAATTGCAAATAAATCCATAAAATATAAAAGCTTTTCACATTATACTTATCAACTACTTGTTGTTCACTTAAGCTTATTTTTGGATGGTTTAAATAAATGAATAAGTGAATGAAGTAATGGATTTACCTGGTCGCACCAACTGACGAGGACCAGTTGCTCCACCTGACCACATCAGAAATGACAGCAAATAAGATAAATAATTGTTTTTTTAATAAATTTTACAGATAAATTACTGCGTGCACTTGTCAGGACGGTTGCACCACCTGACGTTTTGGGGGTTTGCGGTGCCAAAACACAAAAAAATATGTGTGATTTGAATAGTCTTGAGATATATTCAAGTGATACATGTTTCATAGATTAAAGAAGTACATGTTATAAATTGCTCAATTTGTGATGCAAGGAAATATTGCACTCAGACACGAAAAAATGTAGGTCATGTTCCTGCAAAACTGAGACCAAAGTGGCGACATTTAAACACTGACTCAACACATGAATTACACTTTAATGAAGATTTAGAGACATTATTTGTTTTTGCATCAGAGAAATATATAAATATGTCTTATTGTCTCAGGACTTAGAGAGGGATTGTTATAGATGCTCATTTCTGCAAGTTAAAAAAGCCGAAGAAGTAGGCATCGCTAGTGTAGTAGCTCCTCCTACTTCTGCTGAAATTCAGTTTGTAGTATCAGTTTGTGAAAACTTGGTAGATCTGTAGTAAACTACAAGTTCCCGGATGTTTCTACTGATCTGGGAAAATTTCTCAGTCTGTAACGGACCAGTCTACCTGGCGTACTGTTTCCCACAATGCACGGCGCTAATGGCGTTTGTCAGTTTGGGGGCGCTCAGGTTGAGGTGAATTACTGACACCTACTGGAATAAATCAGCTCAACTACAACACAACAACAAAAATGTGAAACGGTCCCAGAGATAAAAGTGAAGTGACAGGAAAGAAACAGCGGTAAATCTGCTCACTTCATCATGAAAGAGCTGTTTACTTTTACCAAATTCATAAAAGCCCCTAAATCATTTATCACTTTTTATTTTACACTAACAGCCTACGTGGGTAATGAGGACGCAGTTTTTACACCAGCTGGAAAAATAAAAAGTCAGTTGGTTTCAGATTTATTTTCAATACACGATAACTTTTGGTGCAAGATAAAAAAATCAAATATGGCAATTTTGCTGTAATAAACTTTTATACCTTTACAAATTTAATAAAATCAGGACTCTAATCTCTCCCTGAATTTGTTGTTTTTCTAAATGAAT
>RPOG01002132.1:1646-36786 GCA_008086565.1 Thalassoma bifasciatum | reverse complement strand
ACCTGTTTGGGGTCATTACGTCACATCCTGACGCCCGTACCCTGAATATTCACTCTCCTTTCCACCAGAGGAATCCAGAGTTCAAACATATCAAAAGTGTTGTTTCATCAAATTATTCCAAGTGGTGAAATTTCTCCTGTAAAGTCCGTTGTTTGTCTGTCTGTCGTGTCCGTTCTCATCAATAACAGCAGCTTCACAGTCTTAGAGCATTTCCTCCTCAATGTCAATCTGACAAAACTGCAAGTCTTTGTTTTCAACAGGGTTCTAGCTGCAACACTAAAGTGAGTTTTCATCCCAGGACAGCTTGTGATAGACAACAAGTGCCCCCTGCTTGACTGGTCTTGTGTAATATCTCTATTAGAGGGTTGTTTATTGGCTAACAGGCCTGTCACTCACTCCTACAGTAACCAATCACCTTACACTTCACAGGAAGCAGCTGTAGCCATTTAAAGCATTGGTGAGACCTGTTTATTGGTATGCATCTTCATTCACATTCATGAAGAGGAACAATCTGTGACCGTGAACTACAATTTCATGATTTTTGTTGAACCTTTCCACAAAGAGAGCAAAGTTGACTAAAAAGAGGATACTGAGCACTGATGAAGCTGGTTTTGTTTGGTCACCTAAGACTAAAAACTCTCTAACTCCTACAAAGTTTTACCTAAAAAGCTCAAATTTCACCCAGATGTAGATGAGAAAGTGTAGAAGTGATGTGGTGGATGTTTAATGTCTGACATGAAGCATCTTGATGTGATTGATTTTCAAAAAAGGTTCCAAAAAAGTTAAAGTTTCAGCTGCATTTATCCTGATGTGGACTTTAGTCACGTATAAAAACATGACATTTTCTGAAACTGGAGATTTTAATCTTTAAAATGAGGTGTCACTGATGACTTTGACTAAGTGTTACATAGTCTGGTGTTCAGGACAGAGTTAGATGGGATGCAAAGGGTTAAACTCGTATCTAAAGATGATAGTTATACGTTTCTGATGTTGTGTTGAGTTTATCTCTGCAGATTTATGTTTGAGGAAAAGCTGCATCAGCTTTTCTGTAGCTGTGTGAATGTTTTAAATGTTGTGAATGTTGTTGATGTTGTGAATGTTGTTGATGTTGTGAATGTTGTTAATGTTGTTGTTGTTGTTTATGTTGTGAATGTTGTTGATGATGTTAATGTTGTTGTTGTTGTTTATGTTGTGAATGTTGTTGATGATGTTAATGTTGTTGATGATGTTGATGTTGTGAATGTTGTTTATGTTGTGAATGTTGTTGATGATGTTGATGTTGTTGATGTTGTTGATGTTGATGTTGTGAATGTTGTTGATGTTGTGAATGTTGTTGATGTTGTGAATGTTGATGTTGTTGATGTTGATGTTGTTGATGTTGTTGATGTTGATGTTGTTGTGGTTTTAAATGTTGTGAATGTTGTTGATGTTGTTGATGTTGATGTTGTTGATGTTGATGTTGTGAATGTTGTTGATGTTGTTGATGTTGTGAATGTTGTTGATGTTGTTGATGTTGTTGATGTTGTGAATGTTTATGTTGTGAATGTTGTTGATGTTGTTGATGTTGATGTTGATGTTGATGTTGATGTTGTTGATGTTGATGTTGTTGATGTTGATGTTGTGAATGTTGTTGATGTTGTTGATGTTGTGAATGTTGTTGATGTTTTAAATGTTTTGAATGTTCTTGATGTTGTTGATGTTTTAAATGTAGTGAATGTTGTTGATGTTGTGAATGTTGTTGATGTTGATGTTGTGAATGTTGTTGATGTTGTTGATGTTGTTGATGTTGTGAATGTTGTTGATGTTGTGAATGTTGTTGATGTTGTTGATGTTGTTGATGTTTTAAATGTAGTGAATGTTGTTGATGTTGTTGATGTTGTTGATGTTGTGAATGTTGTTGATGTTGTGAATGTTGTTGATGTTGTTGATGTTGTTGATGTTGTGAATGTAGTGAATGTTGTTGATGTTGATGTTGTTGATGTTGTTGATGTTGTTGATGTTGATGTTGTTGATGTTGTTGATGTTGTTGATGTTGATGTTGTGAATGTTGTGGATGTTATGAATGTTGTGAATGTTGTTGATGCAGCGTCAGAATAATCAGCTCTGGTTCTTGGGTCCAGTTTCTCCGTCTGTTGTAACGAGGCCCTTGAGTCGTTGTTCGCTGATGCACAATAAGCTGCAGCTTAATGAAGTGTAAACCAGAGATGATGGAGGCTGCGAGGGGCAAACATGAATACGGCGGCGGCGGCGGCAGAGCTCAATGCTAATGCCATTAGCCAGGAGGTCAGTCCGTTTGGCCCCGGCTCAGTTTATCAGCACTTGTTAACGTGGAGGATGTGAGGGCAGAGCGCTGACACAGAAGATCACACTGAGCCTGATCACTCACAGAGAAACCGGTTTATGACCACGGCTGCGGCGGCGGCGGCTCTGACTGATCCCAGACCTCCTGCCCTGGTTTCTCTCTCTCTGTTCGTCTCAGTCTGACTGAGTTTCTCTGTTTTTCTCTGCGTTTGTGAACATTTGTTGTTGCTGTTGAGTTTCAGCTGAAACCACCAAACTGAATCTGTCTCTGCAGCTTTTTCTGCTTCAAACTCAAATATTTCTCTCTGATTCTTCTCGATCACGTCTTTATTTCTGCCTCTGGTTTGAAGTTCAGACGGATTTATTGCTCCTGATGATCAGATAAAGTTTCTTTTTGAAAAGTTGTGTCATTATATCACTTTCCTACACATCTTATACACACTTTCTTGAACATTCAACATTTTCTTTTATCATTTTTAAGTTTCTCATAGCTGTAAAAATCCTGTTTTTTAATATTATAGATATTTTTAGTTGTTAAAGGTTTTGAAGTTTCTTTTCTTTTAAGAGTTCCTAGAATATTTTTGGACCTTTTTTCCTTTATTAAAAGCCTCTTTCTGTTCTACTGGGTATGAAATTTGATTCATATACAATATATCACATATAAAAGCTGATTTCTGCGAGTTAAAAATATAAAAACAAGAATCTGGATTTGTTGAGACTTTTTTTAAACATTATTATGTCAAAATTAAAAGACCGAAAGTCAAATTAATGCAATAAAATTCAAAATTTAGACCTTTTCTTTTCATAACTTGACTATATATACACATAAAAATGTCTACTTATCTCAAATCTTTGACTTTTATCTCAGAATTTTGACTTTTTTTCTTGTAATTTTGATTAATCTCAAAATTTGGACTTCATAGCAATATTGAAACTTTTTATCTAAAATTAGTTATGATTATAAGTTATAATTAGTTATGCAATAAAATTCAAAATTTAGACCTTCTCTATTTGATATTCGACTTTATTAAAATAATATTCTACTCATCTCAAATTTTTTACTTTTTTATGTCTCATAAATTTGCCCTAATCTCAAAACTTTTTGTATCTTAAACTTTCTACATTTTATCTCAAACTTTTTCTTTAAGGCAAAATTGCAAGTTTTTATCTCATATTACAGCCTTTTTCTTATGAATTTGACCTTATTTCCTTTTGATTTTGTCCATATCCCAAAACTTTGAGTTGATTGTCTCATAATTCCTTCATTTAATCTCAAAATCTTGACTTTATTACCTTAAAATTTTAACTTTACCCTGTAATTTTGACTTAATATCTCAAAATTTTGGCATTTTATCTCAATTTTTTTTACTTTTTATCCCAATATTTTGGCTTAACAAAGTCATGTTTTTGTTTTTTATTCTTTAACCGGTGAAAATGGGCTGATATAATTGAATTACCTGACGTGCCTTTAAACTATTTTTGTTGATTATATGGAACAATATTTTAGAGATTTGCAGATTTAAGAGCTTCTGTATGAAGTGCAATAATCTGTCTGCTCTTATTGAAGGTTATTGTGAGTCATTATAGATTTGCATAAGCACCGTCCCCTGTTTGTTAACCCTTTGAATACATTATAAGACATTAAATGACATTATATGACATTAAATGACATTATATGACACATACATGCTGCATTGAGTTCTTGTGATCCAGAGAAAGAGACATCGTGGAGTGAAGATGCTCTTTTCTGACGCTCATGTTTCAGTGTTTCCTGTGTTTGTTTGCACGTTTGTGCACAAACACAAAAATTAACCCTTCACATGTTTTGTCTTCCAGCCAACGGCAGGGCCTGTTTTCCTAAGCAAGGTAACGCACCGACGGCAAAACGGCCACCTGCTTTTCCAAACCATGCTTTTCAGTTCCTCCATTTTTACACTCATGTGATGTTCATGTCACTACACCAACACCGCCACCATCCCCCACTGACACCCCCCCATCACTGTCCACGTCAGGGTCTGTTGCTAAGGGCGACGTTATTCTAAATGATGGACATGAACAGTCAAAAATTAATATCTCAAAATTTTTACTTACTTTCTCAAAACACTAACTTTTTGTCTAATGATGATTTATTGGCTCCATGATTTTGACTTTTTACCTCATAACTTTATTTTATGTCTAAAAACTTTGACTTTATCTAAAAGAAATGACTCTCCATCTCTTAACTTTGACTTTTTAGTTCAAGATTTTAATTTTTTTTACCCAATTTTGACTTGTTTCTCAAAATTTTCACTACTAGCTGAAGTTTTTTTACTTTTATATTTTATCAAGATTTGATTATTTATCTATTCTTTCCTACTTTCTGGATCAAAATTGTGACATTTTTATCTCAAAATGTAGTTTTTTCACTTAATAACTTTGACTTTAAATCTAAAGATTTTGACTTGTCATCTCCCCTTTTACTTGTTCGCATAAATTTTGTCTTTTCTACTCATAATTTAAACTTTATTTTCTCAGAATTCTGACTTTTGATCCCAAAATTCTGGCTTATACCTCATGATTTTGACTTACCAGCTGAAATCTTGGACTTTTTATATCAAGGTTCTACTTTTTCTCTCTTCTCTTTAACTTTCTGGATCAAAATTTGACTTTTTATCTAATAATTTAAAGTATTAGTCTCAAAATTTTGACCATTTATTTAATGTTTTTGACTTTTTATGTAAAAATTAAAAGGCCCAAAGTTAAATTAATGCCATAAAATTCAAAATTTAGACCTGTCCTGTTTGATATTTGACTTTATTAACATAAAAAATTTCTACTTATCTCAAAACTTTGTCTTTTTGTATCTTAAACTTTTTACACTTTATCTCAAAACTTTGATTCTATGGCAAAATAGTAAGTTTTTATCTCATATTATAGCCTTTTTCTTATGAATTTGACCTTATTTCCTTTTGATTTTGTCCATATCTCAAACTTTGAGTTGATTGTCTCATAATTCCTTCATTTAATCTCAAAATTTTGGCATTTTATCTCAAAATTTTGACCATTTATTTAATGTTTTTCACTTTTTATCTCCTCTTCTACTTTTGAGCGTAAAGTTTGACTTTTCTACTCACAATTTTATTTTTATTACCTCAAAATTCTGACTTTTTATCTGAAAATGTTGACTTTTTATGAGTATTGATACTGAAAGGTCGAGGTTTAAATGTGAAAAATAGAGTTTTAACACTGAATTTTGTTTTTTTAACTGATTCAAAACCGACAAATTTTTTTAGGACTTGTGAGCAGTCCTGGTATTACTCTTCTTCCCTTGCTGACATTTAGACGTTAGTACTCATTTTCACGTAAAGGTGAAGTCGTAAAAGACAGACTCTGCAAACAGAGACATTTAAGGGAATTTTTAAAATCCCCTCACACATAATTTTATCACCAAAGAAGAAGAAGAACACAGTCGCTCTGCTGTTGTCTGTCAGTTCAGGCTCTGAAACAGGAAACGGGAAATTTTCAGAGAAATCTTCACGTCATGTTCACACTTGACTTTCAATCACCTCAATTTCTCTGGTTCCTGTTTTTTTTTCTCTCTGTTCCCTGAGAAAACAATGAAAGCCACTTAAGATGACAGCACTCATATCAGAGCGGGAAAAATCCAGCAAAGCAAATTCAGGCCCAGTCGTTTCCTTTGATCTGGAGCCGGAGCGTTTCACTTTCTCATTTTTCTTCCCTTCAGAACTTCAAATCAATAATTCTGCAGGGAAGCGGCCGCTGCGTCCTGGTGGCTTTAACATCTCATCCCATTCCTCTCTCTCTCTCTCTCTCTGTGCCTTATTTTTGCTCTTCTTCTTCTTCTTCTTCCCATTTGTGCGTCGCTCGCTCTGCGTCCGTCTGCATGATCCTGCCGCTGCTTTCCTTTGTCCCTTTTTTCTTTGGCATGAAAAGAGGGAAGCAAGGAAATCTAGGGCTCGCACCACCGTCAGTGTACTAGAGTTGACTACTGAACCTCATAGGTGCCCTCATGGCGTGTGAGCCGTTGTTACGAGCGGCGAAGAGGTTGCACCCGGACCACGTGTGCAGCCTCGTGGCGGTGCCGCAGTCGCGGCGGGTCTCGGACCTCCGCGACTGGTTGCTGCACAAGGCGGACATGGAGCGGAAGAGGGACGCCTTCATGGATCACCTGAAGAGCAAGTACCAGCAGCAGCACGTCGTCGACGTCGTAGGCGTAGTGTCGGGCGTAGTGTTGGGCGGGAGCGGGAGCGGCAGGGTGCGGTCGTACTCCCCGAGAAGTCTTGCGAGACGTGCCCTTGTCCATGCGTGGAGTTGTGGAGTGTTGTGAAATAAAGTTTCGTAATAAATAAAATACCACAATATAGTTTAGTAACCGTAGTTCGTCTCTTTTGTATAGGAGTTTGATGCAGAAACGACTAAAACTGGATGATTAAAAACTGGAAGGATGATGGAGAATTATCAACTTCCACGAAGAAACGTGGTCGGAAGAAGATACTTAAAGATTCTGATCGCAAATCAATTAAATGTTTGAGAGTCACCACAGTTTAGTCACAGATCATGACTCTGTTTTTCTCCAGAATCTATGAGTAATAGAGTTTCATCAGGGGTGGAAGTAATTAATTACAAATACTCAGATTACTGTAATTAAGTAGTTTTTTGGGTAATGTATTCATGGATATTCTATCAATAGTTGTGGCAGCAACTGCACCACATCTTATTTTGTTTTTTGTCTGCCCGAGACCTTTGATGGAAGAATTAAATGGAAGAAAAGCAAGAGAAGAACTCAGGAGTATGTTTTATAGTGAAAGTAAGAACATTCCCACATGAACAATGCAAAGAAAACTGAAGTGATTGGGATTGAACAGCTGTGTAGCCTTAAAGGGAACCTGACTGTAAGGACTAACAGGCATGAATATGCTGAAATGTTTGTCTCATACTAGAAATTGTTTTTAAAAGACATAACAAATTGTTTTTTCTTTAAAAAAAAAAACAGTTTAAAACACAGTTTCTATCCTTCGGGCGCAGCCATTGTTTTACTGCAGCAATACAGTCACAGGAGCACGAGCTCAGGTGGGAACCAGTGACCATAGACTGACTCACGAGGTCAAGTGGACCTGCCATTGGCTACAGCAGAATAAAGTGAAGGTTCTGGAGTGGCCATCTCAGTCTCCTGACCTCAAACCTGCAGTTCATGCAAGAAAAACCAAGAATTTACAGGAACTTGAGGCTTTTTGCCAAGAAGAATGGTCAGTTGAAAAAGTTAAAAAGTTGATATAGGACCTTTTTTTTTTTGATTAAGTCAGAATTTGAAATAAAAAGTGGAAATGTTGAGATAAAATATCAGAATTGTGAGATGAAAATTTCAATTTATGGAAAAAAAACTAGATTTTCAGATTCAAAAGTAAAAAATTTGAAATTATATATCAATATTTGAGGTAAAAAGTCAAATTTTCTAGATAAAAAATCAGATTCTTGAGATAAAAAGTTGAAATCATTAGGGGAAAAAAGTCAAAATTTCAATTGAAAAAGTTAAAAAGTTGAGATAGGACCTTATTTTTTAGATTAAGTCAGAATTTGAAATAAAAAGCTGAAATTTTGAGATAAAATATCAGAATTGTGAGATAAAAATTTGTTTTCATGTGGGGGAAAAAAAATCCAGATTTTCAGGTAAAGGGTCAAAAATTTGAGATTAGATATCAAAATTTGAGCTAAAAAGTCAAGAATTATTAGTTAAAAAGACAAATTTTCTAGATAAAATCTCAGAATTGTGAGATATTTTTCACATTTAGTACTCCTCTTTTCAGGTTCCTGAGTTTGTGTCGTCGTCGTCAAGTCTCCCCCCAAGTAATCCCTCTTCAATTTCCTTAAAAATTTATCAGTTTCATCAAAAGTACTGACGTATAATGTTTGTTTAGATAACAGACTGGGTCTCAAACCGTGTGACTGGTTTTTAACGGGCGCTTTAAAGCAGGCAGTCGCTCTCCCAGAACCAGACAGTACCGGCTTACTTTCACCCGTCTTTAGTTTTTTTATTATTATTATTATTCCCTGTCTCTTAAGGCACAGACTCAGCTTCTCAAACAAACAAATAAACAAACAAACAAACAAACAAACAAACAAACAAACGCTCCTGTGACTCAGTGTAAAGATGCGATAAAAAAGCACATCAGGGAAAAAAAGGAGAGAGAATAACAAGAGAGAGAGAGAGAGAGAGAGGTGTGTGTGTGTGTGTGTGTGACACAGGTGGAGTCAACTGTTGCCGTGGTAACCCCCCCCCCTCCTCCATAAATGGCGAGCAGGGCTATCGCGTTGCAAAGGTCAGGTTGTGCAAAGAAAGGAGGAGTTGTGCTTTAATGAAGAGGAGGAGGAGGAGGAGGAGGAGGAGGAGGAGGAGAGAGGGAAGACGGATCCTTGAAGTGACGGAGCGTTTTCAGAGCGAGGGAGCAGAGGATTCACTGACAGAGAGAGGAGGAGGAGGAGGAGGAGGAGGAGGAGCTGGAGAGGGGGAGGAGGAGGAGGAGGAGGAGCAGCGAGTGAAGCAGCCGCCGCTCAATGATCCAGCAGCAGCAGGAAGCAGCCACCCATCTGAGAAGGAGTTAATCGGGCTGGTGTTGTAATGAATTAAATAAAGAGTATCCACCGCCGCATGTGCTGCTGGAGAGAGAGAGAGAGAGGGAGAGAGGGAGAGAGGGAGAGAGAGAGAGAGGGGGGAGGGAGACTTGGGTGAAAACACGATGAGGACTCGCTGCACCTGACGGACAGGAGACGGGATGACAGGAGAGTTGGACAGGTGCACTGCAGGTGAGAGGAGGATGGAGGACGGTGTGTGTGTGTGTGTGTGTGTGTGTGTGTGTGTGTGTGTGTGTGTGTGTGAGGATGTGCCAGCTGGGATCAGATTCCACGCCGTGTTGTGTTTGTTGTGGTTGTTGTGGTGACGGTGTGCATATGCTCACACTGAGCTCTGAGTGGATGTGGACTCTTTGTGCAGAGGTGATTTAAAAAAAAAAAACAAAAACAAAAAAACAGAGGATGCTGTAATGTTGGAGCATCAAACTAAACCTGGAGGGAAAGAAGAGTAAGAATGAAAGAGAGAGGGAGCTGTGTGGTGGGGTGGGGGGGTGCAGAGAGGATGACGACATGAGAGAGTCTGCCTCCGACCTCCTCCTCGCCCCATTCTCCCCCCCCACTACACTCACGTCGACGAAATGTACGTCCAGTCCATTGTCGAGGAGTGTCGCTCCTATGCAGGAAGACAGCTCGTGTGTAGGAGTTGAGTCCCAAGTTTTGCATATGTAGACAAAAAATGGCTCGTCGGCCCTGCTGTAATTCGGGGAAGTCGGGGGGGCAGATTAATCTGAGACCAGAGCGTCTCTTTGGGGCTCACAGCACATTTAGTTTAACCTCTTACACACCACCTCATTTTACCTTTTACACCACACTATGTTTCACACTCATAAATGAAGAACCATAGAGTCAGAATTCATCAGTGACTCCTCATTTTAAAGATTAAAGTCTCTAGTTTCAGAAAATGTCATGTTTTTATACGTGAACCACTTTTGATAATCGTTAAACATGCACCACATCACTTCTACACCTTCTCATCTACATCTGGGTGAAATTTGAGCTTTTTAGGTAAAACTTTGTAGGAGTTAGAGAGTTTTTAGTCTCAGGTGAGCAAACAAAACCAGCTTCATCAGTGCTCAGTGTCCTTTTTGTGGAGAGGCTCAACAAAAATCATGAAATTGTAGTTCACAGTCACAGATTGTTCCTCTTCATGAACATGAATGAAGATGCATGGGAATAAACAGGTCTCGCCAATGATCTAAATGGCTACAGCTGACTTCCTTTTAAGTGTAAGGTGATTGGCTACTGTAGGAGTGAGTGACAGGCCTGTTAGCCAATAAACGACCCTCTAATAGAGCGATTACACAAGACCAGCGTCTGCTATTGGTCAGTCAAGCAGGGAGCACTTGTCGTCTATCACAAGCTGTCCTGGGATGAAAACTCACTTTAGTCTTGCAGCTAGAACCCTGTTGAAAACAAAGACTTGCAGCTTTGTCAGATTGACATTGAGGAGGAAATGCTCTAAGACTGTGAAGCTGCTGTTATTGATGAGAACGGACACGACAGACAGACAAACAACGGACTTTACAGGAGAAATTTCACCACTTGGAATAATTTGATGAAACTTTTGATATGTTTGAACTCTGGATTCCTCTGGTGGAAAGGAGAGTGAATATTCAGGGTACGGGCGTCAGGATGTGACGTAATGACCCCAAACAGGTAGGACGTCCACGTTGTTGTGAGTGATTCTTTCACTAATTACGTTTTGTTGCTGAAGAAAACTGTGAAACAAACTTAGAGACTGAAATGTAGTAAAAAATTTTGGTTTTTGATTTAGGCGTTGCTGTTTCTACTTTGATGATGTCATATATAATGAGAGCGGTCGTGGATAACCTGGTGGAGTGTATGATGAATTGTCGTCCAATTTTTGATGTTCTAAGTTTAAACTAGGCTCGAGTGAGTTCTCAGACTAGACAGTAAACCCTAATGTCGAGTAGGTCAATCGGACTATTTCGGACTGTCGCACTTTATTACGGAGCTTATATTAAAGACGAGCCCTGTTTACGTCCTCAACCTATTATTGCAACCTCACTCAGCACTTGAGTTTGCTCTCTCACTCTTTAAGAGCCTCAAAGTCCAGTGAGGACGACGTGAGGCCGTCAGTGTTTTTCTACCTGAGAGCTGTGAGTGAGAAACTCTGACACACAAAACCACAAATCACTTCTGCAGCGTTAAAGCCTCACAGTCGTTTAGCTTTGTGGGAAATAAAATCGTTTACACTGTTGGAATAAGTGAACAATTATTTATGTTGCATGAGTGTTGGCTCCACATTCAATAAAAGCTGATTTTGAATCCGTGGGAATTTCAGATGCATTTATGATGTCACTCCTACAGTCGCCAAGCTTCACAGCTGTAGCCATTTAGATCATTAACGAGATCTTTTTATCTCTATGCGTCTTCATTCACATTCATAAAGAGGTACAATCTGTGACTGCAAACTACAATTTCATGATTTTTTTTTACCTTTCCACGAGGAGAGCAAAGTTGAGTAAAACTTTAGTCACTTCGTTCGTGCGCTGAGCTCTAAAGAAACTGGTTTTGTTTGCACAAAGTTGCGTGGACGGTGATGAGAAGGTGTTGAAGTGATGTTGTTGATGTTTTATGTCTGACGTGAAGCATCTTGACGTTTATGATGTTTAATTATCTCAAAAAGAACCCCCCCTCCCCCCTTAAGTAGCTTCATAACCCACACGTACATTTGTCTGCACATTCCTTTTCTGTTTGAAGCAAAATTATTCTACAATGTTAACATTAATAATTTATAAAAGTCCAATTCTGCCAGTAAGAAATATAAAAAATGAAAAACTGGGATTTTTTTCCCATGTACAGTCAAATATGGAGATTAAAGTTAAAAATAGGTTGAAAATTTTGACACTTTATCTCAAAGTGTTGGCTTTTCCCCTCATGATTTTGACATTTTGTATCACAACTTTGATTTATTTATCAAACTACTGTGACTTTTAATCTTAAATTTCAATTTTTCCCTCAGACTTTTTAAATTTTTAATGTCACAATCTTACTTTTGGGTCTTAAATTTTTACATTTTGTCCAGTAACTCTGACTTTTTATCTCAAAATTCAATCTTTTTATGTCATAACACTGACCCCTGAAGGAAGAATTCACTGATACAGCATATTGTGCTGTGGAATTGGTCATAATGGACTTTAGCCACATATAAAAAAAATGACATTTTCTGAAATTAGAGACTTTAATCTTTCAAATGAGGTGTCACTGATGAACTTTGACCTTATGGTTCTTCAGTTATAATCTTTAAAAGCAAAGCAAGGTATATAGACCCCAATCAGAAACTAATGCATGAACAACAACACAGACTGTTTTTAAGTAAACATAGAAAAATGCAGTAACTTTGAATTAGTGCTCTTTTTAAGTTGTTTTTTTAACCCTTTGTAGAGTTTTTATCCTCAGACTTCACCTGGTTTTCCCTGGACAGAGCCGAGTGTGAGATTTACAAGCCAAAAAAAAAAACAGACAAACGAGCCAAGAGACATAAATTCTCCTCAGTGACACATCAAAGAGTCGTCTTTAATAATAATTGCTTTGACATACGTTGGTAGAAATTTAAAAACGCTGTGGGGAAAAGTGAGCGTGGGCTGAGATTAGGCGGCGTATCATTTTCAGAGTCCCACTTGTCTCGGTGCCAGCGTGGCGCTCAGATAAACGCTCTGTTTCCCTTTTTCTTCTTTAAATCAGAAAAAAAAAACATGCAGCCTCCTCTTCACCAGACAAACACTCTGTAGCGTTCACATAAAAAAAACAGGAGTCGTTTTTCTGAGCGTTCACTCCTGGTTTTATGCTGACGTGTGTCGAGCTGAGCCGACACTGAGAGGAACGAACAGATGAAGTGAAAAACATCGATTCTCTTTCCACGGAGGAGTCTGTCAGTTAGTGAACATTTTGTCCTCAAAGTTGCAGGAATAATTGATGAGCTGAAGGATTGTGGGCGACCTCGGCGAGGGCAGGAGTGTGATGGTCGCATTTATCTGTGAGAGGCAGCGGAGTTTTCTCGAGTTGTGCACGCAGAGAAAGAGCAGGTTTAACCCGACAGTTGCTGAAGAAGTGGACATGTATGTGTAGATCAGTTACCATGGCGACGAGGGATGGGAATCGAGAATCAGTTACTGTTAAGAATCCATAATGAAATAGTTCATCATGAGCATCATTAGTCTTTATTTTGAATGATTCCCTCATCAATTATTTAAATTAAATTCAACATGTTACACATCCCCTATTTAACCACACACCATAGAGAAAGCATAGAGCTAGCTCGATGCTAACGTATATGAAGAATTGCATTGATATGCTAGTGGTTAGCGTACAGTGGCATAACTTCAGTTTTAAAACAGAATTTCAACTTTTATCAAAGAAACATATCACAATAACTGTTTGTGAACAAAACATAAAAACTCAAAAATGTGACATCAGCATAACTACGGCAAGCTCAAGGTTCCAAACAACTTACAGCATTGTTAGGTGGGACTTTTTTTTATTCATTCACAAGCAGATATCTAAATCTATTGACCTGTTTCATATTTGGGTCAATGATAAAAAGAGGGTCTAAAAACGTATTTTTAAAAAGTTCTTTGAAAATGGATAAAAACATATTTCTGAGAGAAGAATTATGTTTTCTAACAGATTTCAGTAGTTTCAAAGTTTTTAGGTTCATTATTTTTTAGTATTTTTAATTTGAGCACCCAAAAATGTCAGGTGGTGCAACCAAATATATGAAAATATATTTATATGTTCCTGTTATTTTTTCTGTGTGAAATTATTGGCAAGTATCTCTCAAGTGTCTGTAGTGACTCATACATTTTCATTTTGTGTGTTTCATTTCTTTTATTTGTGAATAAGATAAATAATTTGATGTTAAAATAACATTTCACATTATTACATTGGTTGTTCCACCTGACATGGAAATTGTTCCAGTCACCAATGANATAAAATAATGCCACTGTATTTTTAATTTCCATTTACAATAACTGACATTCAATTTTTAGAGTTTAATTACTGTGGATACTTGTCAGGACGGTTGCACCACCTGACATTTTGGGGGTTTGAGGAACCAAAACACAAAAAAACATGTTATATTTTAATAGTTTAAAGATGTGTTCAAATAACACAGGTTTCATAGAATAAAGAAATACATGTGATGAAATACTCAATTCATGATGGAAGGAAATATTACACTCGGACACAAAAAAAGGGGACGTCACCTCATTGACCCATATATTTACCTATAAACTCCTTACTCATGAGCCTGTTTGAAACCAGAATGAGAAAATAAGACTCAGTTTGTTTAACTAAAAACATCACATCCTTTAAAGACTCTGCTGCTTCTGGAATTTTAAAAAAGCATCAACAAACAGCATCACAGCTTTTATCGATCGCTCCGAGAGTCGAGTTAATCTTTCCCCAAATGTTTCAGAGATCTTTGCCCTCCCTCATCAGCCCTGAACGTTCCCTTAGATATTAAACCAAAACTTATCAGAGTCAAAAGGACTGGAAGTATTTTCTCTGCAGTTAATAAAAAGAAGATTCACAGCCTGAGCTGCTTTTAAAGCTTATCTTAAAACCTGCTCATCGAGGACAGGACGGCTTTTCTACATCGTTAAATTATCTTTTCTTCTCTGTCGTTTCATCAACTTCTTTTTTCTATTCTTCATCATTATTGTGATTATTATTAAACTGCAGGAGGAGTATTTAACCTTGTTACAGTGCAGTTTACTTGACTTCCATCAGGGTTAAGTATTTGTTAACATTTTGCATAAAGTTGCATATTCAATCAATCAATCTTTATTTATATAGTGCCTTTCAAAATAAAATGCAGTTCAAAGTGCTTCACAGTGATTGAACATAGCTTTATGAAATACATGCAAAGCAGAAATACAAAAGTCATTGTGAGAGAAAGATTTTACAGAAGAGACTAATTATATTTTTAAAGATGGAAAATAATAAAAAAATATCAAAATAGAGATAAATTGTAAATAAGAAAGATAATTAAAATGCAATAAATAGGACAAAATAAATGGTTAAAAAAGGGTAAGAATGAGAGTGTAGAAGAAATAAATTGATAAAAACAGCTTAAAGAAGAATGATAAGAGAAGAGAAGAGCCAGACTGGATTCAAGGATTCAAGGATTCAAGGATTCCAGGAGTTTTATTGTCATTCAACCCATGTAAAACATGGGTGGGACGAAATTAGGTTACCCTGGTCCCGGAGCAAACCCAATCATAGAAATGAGAATAATAAATATATACAAATATACAATAAACAAGAGAATAAAAGAAGAACACAATCAACTAGCCTTTTTAACAAATAGACAGAATAAAATAAAAAAACTGTGCAAAAATTGCAGACTGAACAAGTAATAATAATAATAATAACTTTATTCATAGAGCACCTTTAAAAACAACTGTTCACAAAGTGCTTTACAGCAGAGATCCGCGGCAAAATCAACACACAGACAAACAAATAGTGAGTCAAATAGCGAACAACATTGAAATGAACAATAAAAAATTAAAAATTTAAAAAAAAAAAAGCAAAAGAGAAGAGGTGAGAAGGAGTAAAAAAGCAAACAGGAACAATAGAGTGGATAAAAACAACAATGAAATATAGTGGTGGATAAATAAGGTAATAAAAGGATAAAACAGCCAAGTAGGTCTTAAGTTAAAAATTGTAAATATTTAGCAGTGAGTGTTGCAGCATGAGGGTTAAAAGAGGAACATTAAATGACAGATTAGATTACAATAAACTAATCATCAGATAGAAACGACCCCCCCCCCTCCCGTGCTCCTGTTTACTGAAATGATCCTGGCCTTTGTTGCCTCAGTATTAAAGAGGAAGAAGTGATAATGAGAAAGCAGCAGCTATCATAAATCAAAACTTCGCTGTCACTTTTTTTTCCTCCCCTCGCGGAGTCAGGAGAGTAATGTGAGGCTGCGAGAGGCTGAATGGGCTGGAAATTGCCTGCAGATAAGAAACGAGACCAAGAATAAGAGTTTGGATTAGAATTAAAATTCATGAACTCCTCACAATCGTTTTTAATTTTCATTTCGTGTCATTTGGAGGATTTTCTGGGCCGTCATAGGGTAATTATGATTAAAAGGGAAAAGCTCAAATCCTGAGGCGACTGCTGTGGAATGAGGAGCACGAGCTCAGGTGGGAACCAGTGACCATAGACTGACTCACGAGGCCAAGTGGACCTGCCATTGGCTACAGCAGAATAAAGTGAAGGTTCTGGAGTGGCCATCTCAGTCTCCTGACCTCAATATCATTGAGCCACAAACCTGCAGTTTTTGATCACTTTGCATGAGTTTACCCTCCTCAAAAGAGAAATAAAAGCAGACTGACAGATGTAAATATGAGTTCTGAGAAAGAAAGTCAAATCTTTATACAAAAAAGCCAAAATTCTGGGATAAAAAATCAAAATTATTAGAAAAAAAAGTAAAATTTTTAAGATAAAATTATGAGAAAACGGGCAAACTTGTGATTAAAGAGTCAAAATTCTGGGGCAAAATGTCCAAACTTTTAGTGAACGTGTTAAATTTTGAGGTAAAAAATCTTAAATTTGGGAAAAAAAGTCAAACTTTTATGGAGCTTAATCAGAATTTTGAGATAAAAAGTCAAAATTTACACTCATCAGCCCAGAAGCTGCACATGAGACGTACTTGGACGTTCACACATGACAATGATCCAAACACAAGGACAAGTGGACCTGCCATTGGCTACAGCAGAAGAAAGTGAAGGTTCTGGAGTGGCCATCTCAGTCTCCTGACCTCAATATCATTGAGCCACAAACCTGCAGTTTTTGATCACTTTGCATGAGTTTACCCTCCTCAAAAGAGAAATAAAAGCAGACTGACAGATGTAAATATGAGTTCTGAGAAAGAAAGTCGAATCTTTATACAAAAAAGCCAAAATTCTGAGATAAAAAGTCAAAATTATAAGAAAAAAAGTAAAATTTTTAAGATAAAATTATGAGAAAACAGGCAAACTTGTGATAAAAGAGTCNGCGACTGCTGTGGAATGAGGAGCACGAGCTCAGGTGGGAACCAGTGACCATAGACTGACTCACGAGGCCAAGTGGACCTGCCATTGGCTACAGCAGAATAAAGTGAAGGTTCTGGAGTGGCCATCTCAGTCTCCTGACCTCAATATCATTGAGCCACAAACCTGCAGTTTTTGATCACTTTGCATGAGTTTACCCTCCTCAAAAGAGAAATAAAAGCAGACTGACAGATGTAAATATGAGTTCTGAGAAAGAAAGTCGAATCTTTATACAAAAAAGCCAAAATTCTGAGATAAAAAGTCAAAATTATAAGAAAAAAAGTAAAATTTTTAAGATAAAATTATGAGAAAACAGGCAAACTTGTGATAAAAGAGTCGAAATTCTGGGGCAAAATGTCCAAACTTTTAGTGAACGTGTTAAATTTTGAGGTAAAAAATCTTAAATTTGGGAAAAAAAGTCAAACTTTTATGGTGCTTAATCAGAATTTTGAGATAAAAAGTCAAAATTTACACTCATCAGCCCAGAAGCTGCACATGAGACGTACTTGGACGTTCACAAATGACAATGATCCAAAACACAAGGACAAGTGGACCTGCCATTGGCTACAGCAGAATAAAGGGAAGGTTCTGGAGTGGCCATCTCAGTCTCCTGACTATCATTGAGCCACTCTGGGGAGATCTCAAACCTGCAGTTCATGCAACTGTCTCGTTCTTAAATGTCCTTGACCTCCGAAAAACGGTTCTTCTTACCAGTCAAAATGGTAGACTCTTTTATTTCTGGGAGTAGGTGTTGGTCGTGATTTCTGAAGTTCGACAGTGACTACAATTTCCCCTTTATGTGCGACAATTCTTGTGGGGGAGGGAAACTTTTCATCAGGGTCATTCTGGAAGTTTCTGTTGGAAAATCATGTCTAGAAGCTTTTACTCACTTTTACCTTCTTTTTTTCACACCTTTGAATCATTTTTTAAATTCTGTGTCACGATTTCCCAGGTTCACTCCCAATTTTCTTAACAATATTTGACATTTTTCACTCTGTTTTGCCACTTTAGACCATTTTTTTGCAACATACTAACTATTTTCCAAGTTTGATCCCAAATTCATTGCCATTTTTACCACTTTTCACTGTTTTTCGTCACTTTTTCACCATTTTTAAGATAAGATAAGATCGTACCTAGAAGATTGATGCCTGCAGGGAAATTCAGAAATTACAGCAGCCAGAATAAGAACAGGAACAATCAGGAGAAAGCCTATGATTTTACAACAAATTAAGCCATAAAAAAGTGCAAAAAATTAAAAATTCGGATGTATACAAGAGCTAAAAAATATATACACAAGTTTTAAAAATGGTTTCAGCTGCTTTCAACACACAGTTGGTTTGATTTTTACGTTTTTTCCTGCAACTTCCTGAATTTCTTAAAGCTTCCTCAAAATTTTCTTGCTCTTTTTTGTTGCTTTTTAGTCACTTTTCTTTTTTTTTTTTTGCCACGTTTGGACCATTTTTCATACCTTCTCACCATTTTCCAGGTTCACTCCCAATTTTCTTGCCAATATTTGACAGTTATCACTATGTTTTGCCACTTTTGAACCAGTGTTTGCAACATACTTACTTTTTTTCCAAGTTTGACCCTAAAAGTCGTGCCATTTTTGTTGCCTTTGGCTTTTTTTTTTTACCACTTTTCACTTTTTTTTCGTCACTTTTTCACCATTTTTGAGATAAGATTGTACTTAAATGATCCTGTTAAGATTAGAGTCAAGACATATTAAGATATATGAAAGTGTTAAAATTTAAAAATTTGGATATATGCAAGTGCTTAAAAGTATATACAAGTGTTAAAAATGGTTACAGTTGTTTCGAATGGAAAGTCACTTTAAGTTTGAAGTTTTTTCTGCTACATTCTGAATATTTTAAGTTTCCTCCAACATTTTCTTGATCATTTTTGTTGCCTTTTAGTCACTTTTCACTTTCTTTTATGCCACTTTTGGACCATTTTATCAGTGTCATTCTGGAAGTTTCTGTTGGAAAATCATGTCTATGTGCTTTTACTCACTTTTTACCTTCTTTTTTTTACACTTTTGTACCAATTTTCGGGTTCACTACCAATTTTCTTACCAATATTTCACTCTGTTTTGCCACTCATTAACCATTATTTGCAACAAACTATAACTTTTTCCCAAGTTTGACCCTAAATTTCTTGCCATTTTTGGTGACTTTGCCCATCTTCACCACTTTTCACTGTTTTTCGTAACTTTTTCACCATTTTTAAGATAAGATAAGATTGTGCCTAGAAGATTGATGCCTGCAGGGAAATTCAGAAATTACAGCAGCCAGCTTAAGAACAGGAACAATCAAGAGAAAGCGTAAGAATTTGTAATTAAATTAAGATGTATGCAAGTGTTAAAATTGGTCACAAAATGTTTGGTTGGTTGGTTGGTTACTTTCAGAAATTGTTAAAGTTTCCTCCAGTTGCCTTTGTTGCCTTTAAGTCACTTTTCACTCTTTTTTGCCACTTTTTGAACTTTTTGTGCTACTTTTTGAGTATTTACAGGTTTAATCCCAATTTAAGTGCAAATTTTTGTTGGTTTTCCGTCTATTTTTTCCACCTCAAACCAAGTTTTTCTTGCTACGCTTTGCTGTTTTTTCCTCTTTTCTCCACTTGTATAGTTTCTTTTGTAAAGGTAGTTTTTAACAGTTTGTCTCTTTGGTTGAGTAACTCTGGTGTAGAACAGAAAACATCTGCTGCAGAAACTGTAGCTGATATTTTGACACATTTCAGGTTATAGAAATACATTACGAGAGTGTAACAGGACGTGATGTGAGGGTGAAAACTCTCAGGTGAAGTTTCAGGTAAAAGATTCAGAGAGAGAAAAGTCTGGGACTGAAGCCAACTCTGGAAAACATTTCTCTCTGATTTGATTCTGCTCTTTTCATTTCCTCCCTGATCTGCTCAGAGTCAGAGGTGTAATCTGGTCTCACACACACACACACACACACACACACACACACACACACATACACACACACACACACACACACACATTAACACCAATCAAAGGTGACGACGCTGCTTCACGTGGTCACGTTAGATAAATCTGTCCTCAGTCTTAATGACTTTCATAACTGGACTGTCAAAGGTGGAAGAAATGACAAAGAAAGTGTTGAGAAAAAGCAGTTAAGGAAGCGTTTGTTGCTGCGGTCAGACTCCACGTCCTCCTGTCACGCTCCATTTCTTTAAAAATGTTTTGTTGTTTCTGTGAACTTCAGTAATGAGAGAAGAAGAAGAAGAAGTGTCTAACTTTTCTTTTTCTGTTTCCTCTTTTTTTCCTGCTTCTGTCCTTTCTGAACGCCGCAGCAACAGCCCAACTACTGGAGCTTTAAGGTCAGTGTGTGTGTCTGTATCTGTGTGTGTGTGTGTGTGTGTTTGTATCTATGTGTGTGTGTGTTTGTATCTATGTGTGTGTGTGTGTCTGTCTGTCACGTCAGACTCCCAGAGCATCACCAGCCAATCTCCTCGCTCCCTTGGCTCATACGACACCGAGCTCGCTCACTTGGCATCACTCAGCTCTTGGGGCAGTGTGTGTATAAGTGTGTGTGTGCATGAGTGTGTGTTTATATGTGTGTGTGTCGATGGCAGAGGTGTCGGGTTTGGGCGACAGCTTAAACTTCTCGGACTCAGTTTAATCTTCAGTAAATGATTCTGTGGATTTATGAAACTTCAGCGTCTGACCCTGACAGACTGACTCAGACTTTTAGACCTTTCAAAATAAAATACAGCTCCAACATTAACTAGAATGTCTCAAAACATTGCAAATATTTGGCGTTTTATTTCACAATTTTGACTTTTTACTGAAGAATTTAACTCATTTCAAACTTTAGACTTGATTACCTCTAAATTTTGAGATGAGTAATTGCAAAATGTTTGATGTTTTGACCCCAAAATTTGACTTTTTATCCCAAATTTTGTACTGTATTACAGAAATTGAACTGTTGGCCCAGTTTTTTTGACTAATCCCAAAATTTTGACTTTTTAATCTCAATTTTAAAAAAAATCCTCTCACAATTTTGACTTTTATAAATCAAAATCTAGAAAGACTTTTGACCCATATCTCATAAGTCAGACTTGATCATCTCTATTTTTTTTTTTCATCTCAAAATGTTGACTCTGTATCTTAAATTTGACGTAGTATGTCAAAAATTCAACTTTCATCCCAAAATTCTGACTTTGTATCTCAAAATTTTTGACTCTTTATTTCACAATTTACTCGATCAACTCAAAATTAACTGAAAAGTAGAGTTCATATACTGAAAAAAACGAGTTTTAAAACACAAGAATGGCATAAATAAACTGAAAAATAGAGTCTTAAAGTTAAGGAAAAGAGTTTTTAAAACTGAAATATACCCGACTTTTCTTAGGTTTGTTTCTTCAATTTGTTTTTTTATGTTTTATAGTTGAAGAAATGGGCTTCCATAAGCCTCAGGAAAGTTTAATTATAAAGAAAAAATATATTTATCTTCTGCAAAAATATAAATCATACCTCAATATCGTAGTTAAAGTAGAGTTTATATTTTGAGGTGTTCAAATGTAGAACTGACAGGTCGGTGTGTCAGAATAATGTCAGTATCTCTGTGCAGATTTGATTTATTATAAATATCAATGGTCTGTAGAACAAGCTGAGAAAAACACAACAACATTATGGAGAGTTTTATAAAAACAAGGAGAACATGTCGACGTGTGTGTGAGGTAAAATCCCGGCGCTTGTCTTGGTGGTAGTCGACTCTAAACCGCTCATAGAATCAGCTGATGCTTTGGAAATGTCAGTGAATAACAATATGTCAATGGCGGTTTACCCTGACCCGCGGGGAAGGCCGGCCATTCATCGCTCACCCCGACCAGGACTTTAACCTCCAACAGCAGCGAGGAAACAGCGTCTGTCACATCAATCTGTGTCCGAACAGGAGCTTTCAGCTCTGCAGGGTTTACAGGAGGCTGCAAAGAGACACTCACTCCTATAAAAACATGAATATCAGACAGTGGTGGTTCCTGTTGGTCGGTGAAAGTTCGATAAGAGTTTCTGTTCTCTTACTATGAAAATGATTTTTTTTTTATCTCTTTTCTGTCCTGTTAAACAAAAAACACCTTAGATTTAAAAATGCTCATTTTTGACTTTGAAATGAACGGCAATAAACCAACCTTTATTTTTGTTTTTTCTGTTTTGTATTTTGACATCCTTTTCAGAACAGAAAATCCAAATACCAAAACAGATAAAAAAACAGAAAACAGATTTTTGAATAATTTATATATATTTTTTGCTGCCTAAAATTCTCTAGGACAGACCTTAACAATCTGTTGCTTTGTTTTCAGTTTTTTAATCTGTGGCCTGGAAATGAATAATCAATCATTTAATGTAAGATTTAGTGTCTGCATGCTGGAGATGTTGAGCACCACGTCTGTTTTCATACGTCATACGGTCCTTTTCCACTGACCCGTCTCAGCCCTACTCTACTCTCCTCTACTCGGTTTGTGTTGTTTCCATTAGCGCGGTACTACGCGTCAGACGCCAGTTTTTAGTACCTACTCCACCCTGGTTCTAAGAGAGTAAAGCTGATACTAAAAGGTGACGTGGACGGACTGCCGGTCACTCACACCAGTCTCTTACAGCAGAGACGTCGAAGACTGAGACTTGTTTAGTGAATGTTCTCCGTTTCCTTATTCAGTCGCTGCCCAAAAATTACTGTAAATTTGGACTGCCGTGTCTTGGTCTGACTTACTTCTGTTTTATGTCGGGATTTTACGAGGAAGTACTAGGGATTTCTTCAATTTTCAGGAAAAATTTGGTTTTTCTAGTTAACAGCAAAGATAGTTGGCTTTAAAGAGTCTTTTAAATTAAATCAAAGTTGGTCGGTGCAGGAGCGATCTGTCTGCCACGAGAGTCTTTAAGCACCAATCAGTCCATTAATCCACAGGGAACCAAAAAGGAAAACCAGTTCAAAGAAGAATGATTGATCAACAACAAATCTCTGCTATACCAGGCCCAAAAATCAAAAATTAAAGTGATCTCACTGGATCCAGGGAAGAGTTGATGTCAGGAAGCAGCTCCTTCGTTTTCCTCCGCGTGCAGCAGCACCAGGCTGTTGTTTACCTCCGTTGTCATGACGACCCACATTGAGCCGCTGTATTACTTTAATGAAANTTTTTTTTTTCCTTTAAAGACCACGGTGGCACATATGTTAGTACAAAATGATGTTTGTGTGGCGTTATAGATGAACATGCACGCACTTCTGCGCAGCACTTTAGCGCAGCTGTGTTATAAGATCCACGCCCACCGTGAGTCTGTAGTCGGGCTAGAGGAAAAGATAACCAAACCCAGTAGAGACGAGTAGAGTAGAGCAGGAATTGCAGAGTGGAAAAGCGCCATAATTCTGGTTCCTGCTCCACCTGCTCAGAGAAAGTGACTCACACTCAGTTTTTTTCTGTAACTTCTGACTCTGCTGCTGAACAAAAGCATTAAACCCGGCGGTGTAAATCTGAACAAGCGTCCTCCAGATGTCCGCACGTATATTCTTTGTCATCTTTTCTTGCTGCAACAGGCTCCAAACACCGACTTCCATATTGAGGGTTTATGTGAAATGAAAACTGAAAATATCCCGGCGCAGTAATTTTGCATTGTAAATATTCTATGTGAATGCACCATCTGCTGCTGCATCTGCTGCTGCCAGAGAAACAGCAGAAGAAGAGTCTCTACCTCCTTCTACCTCTTTATAACAGCCTCCACTCATCTTTTCTTTTAGACGATCCAGACTTTTTCAGCAGCACTTGATAACTGAGGAAAACTCTGCACGGTTTTTCCGGGCGCCGTGAGAGCGAGTAGAGAACAGGATGATCTTATAAAGAGTAGGAACGAAGCAGGAAACGGCGCCTGACGACAAACCTGAGGCTACACGCCGCATTAAACTCCACCGCTTCCTCCTACCGCATCTTTTCTCCTCTCATGAGCTGAGACTTTACAAACACTGAAGGCTGTTTCATGTTTTTAAGGTCAAGTGATGGGATTTCTGGGATAGATTTTTTCTTTTATCCTGTTTGAAAACACGCCAAACCTCGTCCTTATTCCCCGTTATCCTCTCAAAGCTTTTATAAAACGAGCTGAGAGGATTCCTCTTCACTGAAACTGACTTACAGCAGGAATATTCTGGTAAGAAATGAAAAGGATAATAACAGGAAAAGTTAAAAACACAGTTCCTGTGTTATAATAAAATGGTTTAAAGGTAGGGTCTGCAGGATTTTTCAGATAGATATTAATAAAACAGGCTAAAGGCAAAAAGAAATGATAGAGGCTAAAATGTAAACAAAAGAGTAATAAACAAGAGCTATAGGCAAAAAGAAGAGTGAAAAGCCAAACCCTAGATAAAAGTAAAAATAGAAGCCAGAGGCTAAAACCTGAGCTAAAGCAGATACTACAGCTGAAGGCAAAAAAAACATCTATGAGCTGAAAAAGAAGTCAGAGGCCTAAACATGGGATTACGGCTAAAACAGGAGCTAAAAACTAAAACTCAGGTTAAAGGCTACAACATAAGCTAAAGGCTAAAACATGAACTAAAGGCTAAAGCTAGAGCTACAGGCTAAAACATGGGCTTAAGGCTAAAACATCAACTAAAGGCTAAAGCTAAAGCTACAGGCTAAAACATAAGCTACAGTCTAAAGCTAGAGCTACAGGCAAACAAGAGCTACAGTCTCAAGCTAGAGCTACAGGCTAAAACATCAACTAAAGGCTAAAACATGAAATTAAGGCTAAAGCTACAGGCTAAAACATCAACTAAAGGCGAAAGCTAAAGCTACAGGCTAAAACATCAACTAAAGGCTAAAGCTAAAGCTACAGGCTAAAGCATGAGCTACAGTCTAAAGCTAGAGCTACAGGCTAAAACATCAACTAAAGGCTAAAGCTACAGGCTAAAACATCAACTAAAGGCTAAAGCTAGAGCTACAGGCTAAAACATGAGCTATAGGCTAAAACATGAACTAAAGGCTAAAGCTAGAGCTAAAGGCTAAAGCTGGAGCTAAAGGCTCAAACATGAGCTACAGGCTAAAGCTGGAGCTACAGGCTTAAACATGAACTAAAGGCTAAAGCTGGAGCTACAGGCTAAAACATGAACTAAAGAATAAAACTCAGGTTTAAGGCTAAAACAAGAGCTAAAGGCTAAAGATGGAGCTAAAGGCTAAAACATGAACTAAAGGCAAAAACATGGACTAAAGAATAAAACTCAGGTTTAAGGCTAAAACAAGAGCTAAAGGCTAAAGCTGGAGCTACAGGCTAAAACATGAGCTACAGGCTAAAGCTGGAGCTACAGGCTAAAACATGAAATTAAGGCTAAAACATCAACTAAAGGCTGAAACATGAACTTAAGGCTAAAACAAGGACCAGAGGCCGAAACATGGAATAAGCTTTGTCTACTTTCACTTTCACTTTCAGTCTCAGATGTTTGTGAAAACCCCACTTTAGGTTATCGTGTTGTTGCTGTTTGTTGTAAAAGTTTATCTTGTTCGAGTTTTAATCCCCCTGAAGCGTCTGTTCCTGAGTCAGAGACGGATCCTTGAAAACGTCAAAGAAAAGTTTGATCCGTGTAAAACGTCAGTGAAGTGTTTTTATCTGAGAGAGACTCACATTCACATTTTAATGACACAGCTTCCTGCCTGCTCCCCCTCGTCCTCTTACCCATGATGCTTTGTTAGAAGCTGGCGTCTCTTTGTCAGCAGGTGTCTGTCGTTTTTCACCCGCCGTCGCTCCGTTCTCCCGGCGCTCGCTCCTCATTTTTATCGGCGCTGCTTTCCATCAACACTTCAGTCTCTCAGGACGCTGATGCATTCAGGTGATTCAGACACTTTCCATCCTTTCACCTGTGACCTCGCTCTTTTCTCTTTCACACCTCAGACGCTTCACGGCGTTTTCTTTCTTTCTTTTCAGGGGATGAAGTGTGAAAACGGCGCCGTGACATCGATCCACTCTTCACGTCACTTTGTCTTGTCTCACACTTCCTTCTCCTGTCGTTATTCCTCTCCATCTTCTCTAATCTTCTGCCTGGACACATTATCCCCCCCCCCCAGGCCTGAGCCCCCCCCCCCAGAGTCCCATCTCCTCATAATAACAGGAGTCATCAACGTGCGAAACCAATTGTCTGGCCAAATTGCTGTGAAGCGTGCGTCAGCGCTCGTGTTTTGCTCAGAAGGATTAAAAGCAGAAGCTGCTCTGTCAGGTTACAGATGGCGGCGAAGATTTTCAGCTCCTGATGTTTTAGTCTTATAGGAAAATAAAAACACGCCCCGAGACAAAAAAGATCCAGACACTTTCTTTGAAGGAGGTTTTTTTTCCACCCTGCTCTCTAATAATATCCACAACAAACCTGTTTTCCATCCACAGGTAGAAAAAAAGGAGAGTTATCGTGGTGGTTTCTTTATCCAGAGACAGACTAGAGCTTAGATCAGTAAACATAATCTAAAATGAAAGAAGCTGAACTGTATGAGGAGTTTCATACGGAGTTTGTGTTAAAAGCAAACAACTTCTGAGCTGAACCATTTCGTCTTTTCATCCCTTATTTATCATCTCTGTAGCTCACTTCATCATGTTCCTAAAAAGCTTGGACAGGTTCAACAAAAGTCTGGTAGCCTAGATCACAGGGCCAGGTTCACCACTTTGTCAACAACTGCGTGAGCAAATAGTCCAACAGTTTAAGAACATTGGGCCTCATTCACAAAACGTTCGTACGCACAAATTTGTGCCTAAATCATGCGTACGAACGTTTGATGCACAAATCTGTGATTCATCAAAGTTTTCTTACCTGAATTTCTTCTTACTTTGCGATCAAATTTAGAACCACCTCAGAGCATGCGTACACACAAATAATGAATGATCAGCCTCCGAAAAAACTAAAAACACAGACTCTTTTAACTAAAAACATAACATTTTAAAACTACTTTCAGTAAAAGAAAAAAGCCTTAAATTGAATTCATTAATAAAACCTGTGTATTGACTAAATTTATTAAATAACCATGAAACTGACACATTTTCGTCCTCATCACGTTTATAATATTAAATCTGAAATAAAATACTTAGTTTAGATATAAAATATAATCATGTGCAGATCAGAATGTCACATTATTTTATGTTGATTAAATCATCGACTGCTCTGACAAACAGTTTCATCAAGTTGTACAAACTGAATGAAGACGTAAAATAATTTGCTTCTTCTTATGATTTTGAACATTTTCTGAGTAAATGCCGCACACACAGCTCAGCTGTTCACTCAGATTTATTTACCTGTTTGTAAAAATATCCAGCAGCTGTTTTAATGTGTTATTTATGTTACGGATACACGGTACGATCTCCCTCACAGCACCAGGAGAATCAGCTGATCATTTATCTCCGGTCAGGACGAGCGTCTGCAGACGAGTCTCTGAGACACCGAGAGAACGAGCTGTGAGGTTGATGCTGATGATGAGGACCTAAAGGAAGACTGCTCCTCCTCCTGAACCTCTGAACAGACGTCCTTATATGGATGAATTGGGGCGTGGTTTATGTTAATTTCAGGATGCAGGAACGCGCCTGTGGATTTAGAATGATTCTGATTCACTAATATACGCTGGAGCGAACAGAAACAGCTGCTGCACACGTGTCATGAATCCAACAGTGATTTTGCGTATTTTCTCATTTCGTGCGGGGAGTAAGAACATTTCTACGCATTTATTCATGAATGAGGCCCAATGAAACCAAGACACATTCTGCTCCTGTTACAACAGCGTGGCTCCGTAGTAGAAGAGTGCAGCTAAATGTTGTTCATCAACAAGAACGTGAAAGAATTCCAGCTCCAAAGCTTCAACAATTAGTGTCCTCAGTTCACAAACTCTTATTGAGTGTCGTTAAAGGAAAGAGGATGTAACACAGTTTAAGCTTTTTAGGAACATGTCGTAGCATCAAATTCAAAATAAGTTAATATTTGTTAAAAAACATTAAAGTTTATCAGTTTGAGTAGTGTATTGAATGAAATATAAATTAAACAGGACTTGCAAATCATAGTATTCTGTTTTATTTTTGTTTTACACAACATTGTATATTCTAATGAAAAGATAATAGATCAAAACCATTATTAAGTAAAAACAGGGAATAAAACCTGAACTCAGAGGTCTATCTAAGGGGATCTTGTTCATTTTGAGGTTTCAGCGTCATGTTGACTCCAGCTTCGTTATGTTTCGTGCTTGTTTTTCGTACCTGGTTGTAAGTGAACTAAAAAAGAAGAAACACACACAGCAGTTTGTGTTTCTCCTCAGGAACTTCTGCTGCTGCCGGTGTTTTTGTTCAGAGCGCCTTCGGTTTAGATAAACGACCCCATTAGAGCCACGCTGGGGGTCATCTGTCAGCTTCAGCGTCCTCTGAGCGCTCTGACACCATCTTCTGCCTCCATCTCTGAGCGCCGCCGCTGTAACCCCGAGTGTAGCTGTGTTTGTGTGAGTGAAAGAGAAGGATTACTCTGCCTCAGCCTCCTGATGTTTGTAACTTTCCCTGTAAACACGTCTGATAAAGAAGCCGAGAGTTTATAAAGCGAATCAGCGCTGACACCGAGAGTTAAAGCTGTTAGAGCCGTTCAGCTCAGTTAAACACAGACGCAGCAGAGTTAGTCCTTTAATTGATTGGCAGAAAATTAATCTTTGACACAGATTTAACTTGATAATTAATGAAGGAGATTAATTGCTTAACTTATTAATCAAGCGACAGGAAATCAGTCTGACAGCTCGGAGGGTTTTACTCAAACCAAACAGAGTCTGAATAATCAGGTTCAGCTCAAACTACAACAGCGTTCATCCTCTTTAAAGGAGAGTTTCTCAACATAGGGTTCCTGACCCTAATAGGGGTCGCGAGATGATTCCAGGGGGTCGCTAAATCATTAACAAAACTTCAATGCAAAAAAAGAAAAATAAGGAGAAACTCAGAATTAGATTATTGTTGCAAAACATTCAGCCCTGCTCTGCACTCAATGCTGATGATCTTACTGAGCAAGAAGAGAATCTAAGTTTTCTGTTGTCTTTCGCAATTAACAGAATCATTAAGGAGTAAATGAGTTTGTTCTTCATGTTTCTGCAGGGAGTCGATGAGCACAGAGACGCCCTCTGTGCAGCTTCTGTCGCTCCAGCGTTAATTATTTCTGACTGTATTTGTAATAAAAGATGCAAACAAATGTAACTCACAACAAAAACACCAAACAACAGGATTCACACGTCAGTTTGAGTCAGAAACAAAGATGAGATCTGTGTGTTTATGGTGCAGCGACTGTACCGAGGGTGTGTCCGCCTCTGTCATCCAAACAAGCAGCAGAGAGCATTCTGGGAGCTCATCACAGCAGAAACTCCAGTGAAGGAGGGAGACGGTTCAGTGAACTCAGCCCCAGCTGCAAAAACCGTCAATGAGCGAGCGAGCGAGTAAACTCACAGTGACAGAGCAGGACTCCTCCTTCCCACAATTCACCAGTGCTTCTTTCATGCTTCACCGGGTCGTGTGGCGGTCTGTTCGCCATTCATATCAGAATTATAAACCGCGATAGAAAGTTTATATTCTTCACATTTCAGTCACTAAGTTTTATGTGAATGTAAATTATTCCAAATGGTGAAATTTCTCCTGTAAAGTCCGTTGTTTGTCTGTCTGTCGTGTCCGTTCTCATCAATAACAGCAGCTTCACAGTCTTAGAGCATTTCCTCCTCAATGTCAATCTGACAAAGCTGCAAGTCTTTGTTTTCAACAGGGTTCTAGCTACAAGACTAAAGTGAGTTTCCATCCCAGGACAGCTTGTGATAGACAACAAGTGCTCCCTGCTTGACTGACCAATGGCACACGCCGGTCTTGTGTAATTTCTCTATTAGAGGGTCGTTTATTGGCTAACAGGCCTGTCACTCAGTCCTACAGTAACCAATCACCTTCACAGGAAGCCAGCTGTAGCCATTTTGATCATTGGCAAGACCTATTTATTTCTGTCTTCATTCACATTGATGAAGAGGAACAATCTGTGACTGTGAACTATGATTTCATGATTTTTGTTGAACCTTTCCATGCAGAGACTAAAAACTCTCTAACTCCAACAAGGTTTTACTTAGAAAGCTCAAATTTCACCCAGATGTAGATGACAAGGTGTAGAAGTGATGTGGTGGATGTTGTATGTCTGACATGAAGCATCATGAAGTTAATGTTTTCCAAACAAAGTCGAAAAGAAAAAAAAGTGTTTCAGCTGCATTTATCCTGATGTGGACTTGAGCCTCATTTAAAAACTTGACATTTTATGAATCTTTCAGTTGAGGTGTCACTGATGGTTGATTTATCAGACAGAGTTAGGTGGGCTGTAAAGGGTTAAAGTTTGTTGTTTGGATGAGTGTTTGTGGGAGGTGTGTGGAGCCAAGCGAACATGATTTTAAGCTTCGTCTTGCTTCCTACGGAGCAGGTGATTCATGGGAAATGGCCCCCTAGAGTCCTACGTGAATCAGGAACATGTTTTTTTTTTGTGTGTTTTTCTATTGCAGTGTTCAGCTGTGGTTAGAAACTGTGACGCTGGTTAATGGGAGTGAATGGCGTCTGACTAAAGTGTCGTCAGGGTCTTTTTAATCTGGTTATGTGCTTCATTGTGAGCTGTCTCATTGTGTCTCTGTGTCCCCGTCCTGCTCGCTCTTTATTCCCCGTCCGATCCATTCTCTCCGCCTCCTAATAACAAACCTCTTCTCTCTCTGCAGAGCCGCAGTCCACGGCATTCCCAGTCCACCCAGTCTGGGCTCGCCGACCAGGCCGCCAAACTCTCCTTCGCCTCCGCCGAATCCCTGGAGACCATGTCGGAGGCCGACATCCCCATCGGCTTCAACCGGATGAACCGATTTCGCCAGAGCCTGCCGCTGTCCCGCTCCGCCAGCCAGAATAAGCTACGATCTCCAGGTTAAGATTTGACGCCGCGCCGCCGGCAGGCTCTGTCACAACACGCCGCCGGGACTTACGGCAGATTTGCAGTTGTCACTTTGAGTCATGTAGCTGCAGGAATGAAGAGCTGAAAGAGCGGAGAGAGGAGTAACACTCACCTCATTTACAGTCTGGAAACTAAAGTGTGATTCTGCAGAGACGAGTTCAGAGTCTGAACAAAACACAGGCAGGAAACTTCCACGACTGGATAGTTTATTCATGTTTTTATATCAGCGTTTAGTGACGTGGTTAAATAAAACCCTGAGAGAGAAAATCAGCTTTACTACTGAGAGGCCTCTGCACTGTAAAACCCAATCAGTAAACTTTACTTTGAAAAACATGCAAAACTATTGCCTCAAAAAATGTAGCTGAACTGACTCTATGACCTTAGTGAAGTAAAACAAAATTTGCATGTTTGACTAACTTTAGATTTTTTATATTACGAGAATTATGGAATCTAAATCACTTGATAAATCCTGTTAAATGTACCCAGTAAAAACAACTCAACACTCCCAAGTAAGTAAAACAAACTATGAGCGTTTTCCAATGAATTTGTATTTAAAATATACCAAAGCACTCCTTAATCCTCGGGATACCAAACCCGACATTGGGAGCAAAAAAGAAAATCTCCTTAATTTTAAATTAATGTTAATTTAAAAAACATTTGCCGAGTCCAAAAACTGAAAAAAAAAGGAGTCGAGTGTACCTGAATGTGTCACAAGTGACGTCATCAACAAACTGCAATAATTAAAATCTAAGCAAGTGTTTATGTGTTACTTTTCATAAAAAATATATTTGTTGACTTGATATGAGCCACATTCACCAAACTAGTACATAAAAATGTCTTATTTGTAGAAATTAAAAGACAAAAAAGACGCCTGATTTGCTTGTAACAAGTCAAAAGTATTGCCAATGGGATAAGAAAGTAGAATAGAAAGCTTTTATTGTCATCATACACAGTGTACACACATACACGATGTAAAACGAAATTAGAAAAACAACTCTGGTGGTGCAATACCTGAAAGTAAGGTATAAAAAAAAATAAAAATAAAAATACAGTAAGTTAAATAAGATATTTAAAATATTTACAAGGGAGCATTAAGAAAAATGTACAAGTTTCTGTAATTTCTTGTATTAAGCCATAATTCTAATTTCAAGAAACTTGACGAGAACATTTTTCTAACCCCATTGGTAAAGAAATTCAGACCTCACGTCAGTCTTAAAATAACTTGAAATAAAAGAATTTTCTGGCCTTGTCAGTTGAATGTGGCTCATATCAAGTATACTGAGACATTTTTAAATTAGAAAGACTTAGTTTTTACAGTGTAGAGTCGGAGATACTGAGCTCAGACAGTGACTGGTGGATTCAGAAAAACCTAAACTAACCTTTCTCTTTGTTTTCTTCTCTCCCAACTCGTCTGTAATTTCTCACATTTTTACTTGACTTTTAATCACTGGCTTTCTTTGCTTTCTCTGTTGTTTTTGTTTGTCCTGCCGTGTATGAAGATGAGTTTTCAGGTTAGTCAGGCATCAGACTCACCTTTACCTGCAAAATCAAGGGTTGCAGCATCTGGCAAAGTTTTGAACTGAATATTTTTGATTAATGATGGGAAGTTTGATGGAAAACCTCCCATAGACGTGAACCACCTCAGCTGTGACTCTCACCGCCGTCGTCTTCTTCTTCCTCTTCTCCAGGTGTGCTGTTCCTGCAGTACGGAGATGAAACGCGCCGCGTGCACATCACCCACGAGCTGAGCAGCCTGGACACGCTGCACGCGCTCATCGTACACATGTTCCCTCAGAAGCTCACGGCGGGGATGCTAAAGTCGCCGAACACGGCCATCCTGATCAAAGACGAGGCGCGCAACGTTTTCTACGAGCTGGAGGACGTGCGGGACATCCAGGACCGCAGCATCATCAAGATCTACCGCAAAGAGCCCATCTATGCTTCCTACCCCGCCGCTGCACACCTGGCTAACGGAGACCTGAGGGTGAGGAAGTGTAAACCCGAACAAGTCCTTCTGCACAAAAAGTTCCTGTAAATTCTTGCTCTGTCTTGCATGAACTGCAGGTTTGAGATCTCCCCAGAGTGGCTCAATGATATTGAGGTCAGGAGACTGAGATGGCCACTCCAGAACCTTCACTTTATCCTTCTGTAGCCAATGGCAGGACCCAAATTTCAACTTTTCATCAAAAATATTTCACTTCTTGATTTCAAAAATATGACTTCTACTCTAAAATGTCAACTTCTTATCTTAAAAATTTGACTTCATATCAAAATGGTCATTTTCCTCAATTTTTTAGACCTCAATCTTAAATATTGGACTTTTTTCTCTAGCTTTGACCTTTTCTCTCAAAAATTTGACTTTTTTTTTTTGCAAAATTTTGACTTTTATCTCAAAATTTAGGCTTATTTTATCCAATGATTTCAACTTACAATCTCATATTTCCACATTTACATCTCGGAATTTTGACTAAATCCCAACTTTCAACTTTTTACCTTAACATTTTTGACTATTTACCCAAAATGTGTATTTTTCTATCTCAAAATTTTGACTATTTATCTCAATTTTTTTCTTTTATCTTAAAATTTTAACTATTTATATCATTTTTTACGTTCATATCAAGATTTTGACTATCTATCTAATTTTTTCCTTTTGTCTCAAAATTCTGACTTTTGCTCCCAAATTTCAATATTTCATTGACAAATTTTCACTTTATTGTCTCAAAATTTTGACTTCTCATCTAAAATATCAACAGTCACAAAATTATGATTCTATCTCAGAAATGTCTTTTTCTCAACTTTTGTCCCTAATCTTAAAATTTGGATTTTTTCTAAGTTTTGACAATTTAATCCTGAAACTTTGACTTGTCCTTGTGTTTTGGATCATTGTCATGTGTGAACGTCCAAGTACGTCTCATGTGCAGCTTCTGGGCTGATGAGTGTAAATTTTCCTCCAGTATTTTCTGATAACATGCTGCATTCATCCTTCATTCATCAGTTTGGACCAAGTTTCCTGAGCCTTTGTAGCTCACACATCCCCAAAACATCAGTGATCCACCTCCGTGTTTCACAGTAGGAATGGTGGACCTTTCATCATAGGCCTTGTTGACTCCTCTCCAAATGGAACAATGTTTATGGTTGTGGACAAAAAGTTCACTTTTGCTCTCATCACTCCAAATGACTTTGTTCCAGAAGTTTTGAGGCTTGTCTCTGTGCTGTTTGGCGTATTGTAAGCAGGAAACTTTGTGGCATTTGTGTAGAAATGTCTTTCTTCAGCCCATTTTTCCTCAAGTGCCTCCTTATTGTGCATCTTGAAAATTCCAGACCACATTCTTTCAGAGAGTCCTGTATTTCAGCTGAAGTTATTTGTGGGTTTTTCTTTGCATCCAGAACAATTTTCCTGTCAGTTGTAGCTGAAATGTTTGTTGGTCTACCTGACCGTGGTTTGGTTTCAACAGAATCCCTCATTTTCCACTTCTTCATTAGAGTTTGAACTCTGCTTATTGGCATCCTCAGTTCCTTGGATATCTTTTTATATCCCTTTCCTGTTTTATACAGTTGGATTCACTTTTCCTGCAGAAACTTTGACAATTCTTTTTCTTTCCTCATGACTCAGAATCCAGAAATATCAGTGCAGCTCTGGATGAAAGATGCTCAGAAACTCACTGAGCTTTTATACACACACACTGATTATAAATAGATCACAGGTGAGGATGGTTACCTTGAGTACACATTAAAACATAGAGTTATGTAATTTTTTGAGCACAACTGTAAATTGTTATGAATGTAGACGTAGAGGAAATGTGAGGAAGAGCTGTCAGTGAGTGCAGCAGCTTCTCTCGACAGAATTTCCGCACTTCTGCAGTGAGTTAATAGTGGTTTTTGTGTTTCTTTGTAACTATGACAGGCTGTTTGGATGTATATGGGTTAGCAATTTAACAGGTATTCCTCCTGGAAATGTAGTTTCTTATCTTCAAGTAGGCCATCTGTTGCTGTGCAGACACCAGAGAAGAATGTTCCTCTGTGAAATGAGCATATTTTAACATCCAAAGCTATTTCTGCTCCAGTGATGATCAAGGAAGCCTGAGGGAGACATTTTTTTAATTATTTTACACAAAACCCTGCTTACCATCTGCGTTACTCACACAATACAGAGAGGACGGCTGCTATTAACCGTGCAAACAGGCCCTGAAAAACCACAATTACCGCTC